>VWZX01007861.1:1542229-1631304 GCA_013399015.1 Galbula dea
CCTAATGCATTGTTTCAGGCCATGGCCCCTATGAATTTTGTGCAGCAGTATTTGTCATCCACTACACAAAAGGGAAATGGGATCTTTTCTTAAAAACTTGAAGTGATGATCAGCTGGAGAAAGAGAGCAGTCAGGCTAGATTTGAGCACTGTTGAAGTGACTTTAAGTTCATGTGGTTAAATGTCATTCATTGGGCCCAAGTGAAAATTCAGCATTTTTATTTATCATTATTTTCAATGAACAAACTGACTTATTCTGACTTTTAAGCAGACTAGATTGCAACAACATTTAAAATTAAGGTTTATTGTAATAAGTTTGTCCTTTTGACACTGCTGTGAAATTACTCTAAAATGTCTTCAAAGACATTGATATACTCTAAATACCTTTGGTTTTGAGGAGCAGAAGTCTCCATTTAGGGAAAGTGACTGTAATTTCTTTTATTAGCTGTCTGTCTTCTTAATCTCTTCAGTCAAGATATATTCATCAGCAGCCTCTTCAATGTGTAAAATATTTATGTACTGCAGAGAACTCCAGTCAAGCTCACATGTTTTCTCCAGGGAAACAATATTAAAGCAGCCTGTTATGTGTTAAAAGCTTTTTCACGGTGTCTGTTTGAAATAGCTCGATTGATGACTTGTCGTCATTAGGCAATTCATCAAAATACCAGCACAAAACTGGTTTGCAAATAGCTACCCTGAAACTATTATTTTTTTTACTGTAGAATGGATAGATGAAAGTAGAAATGAATAGACTGCTGATTATCTTATTGAAAAAGCTACATACCTCTGCTTTTAAATGTCTTCTAAAATCATAAGCTAATTAAAAAGAAACTGTACAGCAAAACAGCAGCCAGTAACACCTCATTACTCTTTAAAAGGTAAATGAGACAAATGTGTGATTGATAAACAAATAAATGTTTACCTAAGCAGGTTGAGTTCTGTAGGTAATAGAAGACTAGATGGTTCTGCTAACTACCACTGTAGTGAATTGTGAGGAATTGGAAAGGAAAGTAAAAACTTGCTTCAGAAGAAATACATGCTGCTACTACCTTGCTCTTTTGCTGCTCATCACTGTTTAATTTTAAATGATTGGCTGATGTTGATTACTGAGCAATTAATTAAAAATAATGCATCAAGGATGTTGCTAGCATATCACCAGACCAAAGCCACGTTTAGATCTATGTATGTGACAACATCTTTGTTCTTTGAGCACTTAGCATGCTGTCCTGGGCTACACTTGAGTATCTTGGCACTTTTACTTCCATGAGACCCCTGCCCTCTTCATTGTTAATCTGCACTGAAGATTGCTTTTGGAAAGAGCAGCAAGGATCTAGGGAATCCTGTTCTGGCAGGGAGGGGTTGGACTAGATGATCTTTTGAGGTCCCTTCCAACTCCTAACATTCTGTGATCCTTTCAACACGTGCATTTGTAGGAGGAGGATGTAATGCATTTCTGTAATGACACACCTGCCATCTTCCGCCAAGAAATCTCTCTGGTGCAAATCTTGTTTATCTATTCTTGTGTATCTAGGAGATAGACTGTAGAGATTGGTCCTTGTGTAGCAGGGAGACTCTTTTGTTGTGCTGGATTATGTTCAGAAACAGGAGTGTTAGGAATGTAGCCTGTGCAGCAGAAGCTGAACCACACACTTGCACCATGGAGACAGCGTGGCTCCTAGGCAAAGCAGTAGCTACAGAAAAGCATTTCTTTATAGCTCAGAAGAGTTGGCAGCTGGTATACAAATCTCTTGGGCTTTGCACTTTCTGGTGCTGATCCAGGCTTACACATGTTTAACTTCAGCATCCTGAGATGCCAGTTAGTCACCAAGTTGGTCAACACCATGCAAGTTTAGTACTGGAGATCTGGTCTAGCTGGTGTAATTTGTGGTCAGTTAAGGATGGGCTTTAGGGGAGTGAAGTGGAAAATAGCATTGTTAGTCTGTGCTAAATGGAGTGGGTCAGTACTTAGTGATGCTAGTCAAATTGTTGACAACTTACATGCCAAGAAAAACTGAATGTAAAAGCACTGAAATATTGTAGCTCATGAGAATATTTGGATAGAACATCTGCAAGTAGTTGGGTTTATATACTTAGTTACTTCATCTCATTGTCCTTCATTTTACTTGCTGCTTGTGCCTATAGGTGATAGACCAGAATGAAGAAGAAATATAGTACTCATTTTGGCAGTGGTTGAATTTGTATTACTGTACAACTTCTTTCCTTAAGCAGCAAAACATCATACATACATTTTTTTACACCTTGATTTGTGGTGTGCATATCTTCACAATCTTTCCTCCCTGAGTGGCTTCAAAGGTAAATTACAGGAAATGTATTTTGACAGTTCTTGTAGGAATCATTTAAGTCCCACAGCTGAATGAGTGGCTCAGATATGTGATGTCTGTCAGAGCAGACAAAACCAGTAGCAAAGCTACAACTGAAATGTGTTCAATTAGCTGAAAACCCCATTTAACAAGAAAATGAAATATTTTTTGCACACTTAAATACAGAACCCAGGAAAATGATTTCAGGACTATGTCTGGGTTAGAAGGGGTGTCTGTTTTTACTGAGGCTTTCAACAAACACTTATTTAACCTAAGCCCTTAAGAAATATTTAGTAGCAGAGGAGTTAGTTTACTTAAGAGCTCAAATTAAGCTAACAAAGCCCACTTGAAGGGAGTGCTGAAGGGAGGGGAGATAAGAAAAGGAAAACAAACAAAACCCAAACCACATATCTGCACAAAACCCCTCAAACAAACCACAAAACCCTCAAACAAAAAACAAAACCAACCCCCCAAAACACTCTGACCCTGAGAAGCCAAGTATGTACTTGTAGAATTTGGGATAAAAATAGAGAAACTTCCTAAAAGTAGTCAATATTGCACAACTAAAGCAAATATCTGTGGGAAAAATTAGTTAGAATTTGAAGTGAAAAGATTAAGTGGCAACAAGGTACATCTTTAATAGGGCTACTCACTTATTTAAGAATGCTGTGCCCACTTAATTATTTGGTTAGTCCAGTGATTTGATTAGCACTAATGAATTGGGCAGTAAATACCTGCTTTTTCTGAGGAGACCTGTGTGGAGCACATTGGTGTGCTTGGAAGTGTCATGGTCCCTGGTGTCATTAGTGCCTGACACAGGGATGCTGCTCATCAGCCGATGTTGCTACTCAGCTTTTGGATTCCTTCTCCTTCAAGTGTTTTTCTGTACCCATGTATAAATGGAATGAAAAAAAATGTGAAATTCAAACAAAAGATTCCTAAATACCTTGAAATTTCTCTAAGTTCTTCTATTTACCAGACACTTTGTAGGTAGTCAACTTTTTGTGAATTGTTTTTTTTTCAACTGGTTTGGTGCTCAAGTAGAAGACCCCAAGCCCCTTTAATGATTACATAATCAAAGATGCTTTCAGAATGTGTAAGAATTACACAGCAGTGAGAAATGGTAATGAGCAGCAACAGATGTCTTTTCTTTGGAGCAATTATGAAACAGTAATTATAGATAGAAAAAGAACCTTCCAGCAGTGAGGAGTTTTACTGGGGTGTTTTCAGAAGTGAAGCAAGAGTGTACAAGCAAGAATATTTTCAAACACCAAAGAATGGAATGAAATGAAAAGTAGATATATATGGGAAGTGAGAAAATCAGATGTGGAAATAGAATATTGTTTGTGATGGTTGCTCACTGCCAAAGGAGACTAATATATATGGGCCTTCTATACTTCCAAGGGAGACTAATATATATGTGCCTTCTGTTTTAATAATCCTTTTCTTTTGTTCTTCATCTGTGGATTTCAGTGTGGTATGAAATTTTAAGTTCATAGAATTCCCTTTAATTTCTGATATCTCCATAACTAAGAATAATAGATTAATAAATTAAGAATAATAAAAATTCACATGAAATAAAAGGCTACTATAAAAAAGTACAGACTTGTCTTATTTCCAGATCCTATTTTAGATACTGCCATCAAAACTAGAAATGCAGCCCTTTACTGAATATTTGGTAAATGAGGGAGGAATACCAGAAGTGCTCCCCTGAATTTACTGTTCCCTCAAAGTTTTCAGTGTGTTTCCTGTCTGAAGGTTAGAAATGTGGTTACTTCTCAAATGGGAACTTCTTACCTGGTAGCCTTCAGAGTGCTTGGATTGTAAGATCAGCAGTTGGTGCTGAAGTATGAGGCACTTCATTTATAGCTAGTTTAGCTTTTTCAGCAGAAGTGATAAGGAAGTAATCACTCTAATGCTTTGATGACTAAGCTATCACTTGGAAGTGGTGTCTTGCATTATCTCAGCTTGCAGATATAATACTCAAACAAGTTTAAAAGGCTGGAAGCTGCTCTTCTCAGACCACCAGAGTGGAAATTGCCCCATTCCCAATCATTACCACCTGAGCGGTGGCTTGATTTTTCTGAAAGCATCTATTCATCAAGAGCCACTTTGTTAAAAGATGTTTCCAGCCAGTCAGTTTCCTAGTGAAAACTTTCTTCTGAATAGCTTGTTTTTTAACTTATCTAGGGAACAAAATGTTACCTAACCACACAAGAAAAGAAAAAGATTGTGATATTATTCTTAGCAATTCAGCAGTACAGTTGTTTTGAGAGGATAAACCTTAATGGTCGATTAGCAGGTGTGGCACTTCCAAGTTTGATGTCATTCCTCTTGCCCTTACTCTAGGAATACTATCCATGTTTTTCCAGGTGTATTTAAAAATGAGTATTTTTATATTGTATCTGGTTGCTTTTGCAATAGATGTCTATATCACTAATGTAAATAAGAATTTATAATTATCTGAGGAGTTAAAAAGGGATAGATGATGGTTGAACTGCTTTTCTTCTGTTTGAAGTTTAATTTTGTCTGTTTTTTTTTAAATTGTAATTTTCAGTGTTAAACCTCGCAAAGAATCTTACAAGGAAGAATAGTAGATCAGTAGTGAATTTGCTTCTGACAGTCTGAAATGTAAAGAGAATCTTTTCAGTATTTGGAGGCAGAGATGGCAACAATCTTAATATTCAAGCTGTGTCAGGCCTAATGGGAGACTTATTTCTTTGTAGAACAACCAATCTGTGTGATGCCATGTAGCTAGAAGGAACCTTTAGCAATTAGCAAAAATTGTCAGAAAACCTAGAAGTGCAATAATTAAGAGTTATATGACAAAGGGACTGAAAATAAGATTGAATGAAATGGCAGAAGAATAGATTATTTCAAGAACTGCATATTTCACATAACTTATTCTGTCAGACTTACGGCAGGGAATTGTTACAGAAATAGTCTGTAAGATGTCTGCCTCTATGAATAGTTACCAGAAGAAGTGCTAAATGATGTGTCTGCATGTGAAACATTATCTGTGGGCTTAACAGAAATAATACTTTCATGTGTTTTGTGCCTTACCTAAATATGTTGTTGCAGGAAGCTCTTAGTCAAAGCTCAGGCAACAAGATGTCTAAGTCAATGCTGATTTTTGTGCTTTCATGTGACTGTTTCATTTAAGTTGTGCTTTAATAGTTGAGAATGCCTAACATGGCATCTCAGTTTATTACTGCTTAGTCTCCTGATAATCAGTGGCCTACTGTAGAAGTGACCCTTAGAAAAGGAAGGAAAAAATAATTAATAGCAGCAGCTTGTCATTTTGAATGCAGTGCAAAACCGGATTTTCTGCATGAATGTCTGAGCTCTGTGTCATGAAACCTGATGGATGTGCAACAGTGTAATGCTGTGGAGGGGGATAGAGTACTCTGGGACTGAGAAACAGCAAGCAGGTAGAACTTTGGGCATGCCAGTGTGCAAAAAAGAGGAGGGAAAAAGAAAAGGTTGAACTGCTGAGACTAAAAAGGAAAAAAATCCCTGAAATTCTAATTATTGATGCTTAAAAAAAGGTCAGAAAAATTTCCACACCAAAATATATTTTCTCATGACCTTTCTTGGAGAAAGTTCTTCAGATAGCACTTTTGTCATACTATTTGGTGTTGGGGATGTCTTCCCCTTGGTGAATAGTCTATACAGGGAAATGTGATCTGAAACTGTTCATGAATTTAGGTCAAATTCAAACAAAAAATAAGGTTTCCAGAGTAGGATTATAAATGAATACTGGTGTCTTAAGTAGGCCAAATCTTAAAACAGTCATCTAGTATTAGAGGATGACCTGCTAGGAAGCAGCTTTGTAGAGAAGGACCTGGGAATCCTGCTGGACAAGCTCACCATAAGCCAGCAAAGTGCCCTTGTGGTTAATAAGGCAAATGGTCTTCTGGGATGAATTAAGAAGACTGTGACCAGCAAGTTGAGGGAGGTTCCCCCTTCCCTTTACTCTGCTCTAGTGAAGCCACTTCTGGGTCCAGTTCTGGGCTCCCTAGTTCAAGAGAGACTAGGAACTACTGGAGAGAGTCCAGCAGAGGCTGCAAAGATGTTGAGGAGACTGCAGCATCTCTCTGAGGAGGAAAAGCTGAGAGCCCTGGGACCGTTTAGCCTGGAGAAGAGCAGACCCAGAGGGTATCTGCTCAATGCTGAGCAGGAGCTAAGGGGTGTGGGTCAACAGGATGGGGCCAGACTGTTTTCAGTGGTGCCCAGTGTCAGGACAAGGGGCAATGGGCACAAACTGGCACACAGAAAGTTCCACCTAACCATAAAGAAAAGCTGCTTTCCTGTGAGGGTGACAGACCCCTGGCCCAGACTGCCCAGAGAGGTTGTGAGTTTCCCTCTCTGGAGAGGTTCAAACCCACCAGGGCATGGTCCTGGGCAACCTGCTATAGGTGGCCCTGCTTTAGTCTTGGACTAGGTGATCTCCAAAGATCCATTCCAACATCCACCATGCTGGAGTTCTGTAATATTTGAGTGAGCAAGAATCAGTTCCTTGCACTGCCTTAGCACTTTTTTTTTGTTGTTGTTTCTAAGGATATTTCTTCTCACAATTTTTGGGTTTTCTTTGTATTAAGTCCTGTCTGTTAGCTTCATGTAAATAAGCAAGAATAGAAACTAAAATGTAGGTAATCTACTTGCAGTGACACTTGAAGCTGTGATGACTGGATAAAACTTTTTTGCTATCCAACAGGAGAGAGCACTGATCAATTTGTGTTGTTCCTAGACTCCTTTTGACAATGTATTTTGAATTATTCTAAGTTTGTCTGTTCCATTCCTTATGGAGCTGAGAATCCTATAAAACTGGGGAGAGGAGGAAAAGGAAGCAAGAGCCTTTTTGATTGGTATATCCAGAAAAGGGCCTTTGGACCTTTGAGGCTTGTGAAAAACCACCCCTTACACTTTGGTATGTTTTAAGCTGTGTATTAGTCAGAGATTAAAAGATATATAGTATATATTTTGGTGGATATATGAAAGGGTACATTGATTTTTATATTGTCCATGGGATATTCTGCCATTCTGGGGGCTAATTAACATTCAGTTCTGAATTTTAGGTGTCTCTTTTTTTGGTGAAGTCTCTTCCTTTCATAATTATGAGCTGACCATAGGACAGGTGTTGGGAAGAGGCAATGGTCTTCATCTGCAGTGTCTTCAAAGACACTAGCTATAAAAATCCAAATATTTCAAGAGACTAGCTGAATACACTACATGAAAAAAGGCTTGATATGCTTATGAGAAACACCCTCATCTCCTGCTGTTATCTGTGTTGTCATACACCTTTTTTCATTATTTCCTTTGTTATTGAAAGCACAAAGGAATTCATTTAACCTTCCTTGTTTGTCATGATGTTTTGTTCAGACTTTTACTTAGACTGATGACTCTCACTTCAGAGTAAGCAAATGGGGCATAACATGTTGATTATCAGTTTATAATAGGAGAAAAGTAATTTTCCATAGCATATGATTAACAACTCTGTAACTGTGTCTTTCTTTATATGCACTGCATGCTTATCTACAAACCTGCTCTGCTGATGTATACTCTCTAAATTCTAGAAATGCATTTGGTGGCACAGTGTATGCTGTTCCCTTTAACTACAGATGTAGAAGCAGATATACAACATTTCATTTTCCTCATGTGTTTTTTGAACCATCTTTCCCTGTTGGCTGTGCTGTGTAAGTCTCTCATCCTGGTTTTGATTGCCCCTGGATGAACTTATTTCTATCTCTGTTTAGCTGCTTAACAACTACTGTTTCGATTTATGAATTGCATTTAAAAACAACAAATCAAAACAAGAACCACATTTGTTGAAAGAGATATTTGATATGAAAATAGCAGAAAAGCAGATAACTGTATAAGGGATACATCTTAATTAATTAACTTTTAATATTAAGAGTTGAAGCAGAAGTACTGTTCACAAGCATTTAACAGCCAATAGATTTAATAAGTGTCCTCTCTTCTGTGGAGTGAAGATGCTTTAGATATGCTGCATGAAGCTGAAATGGCTAAAATAATTCACCAACAGTTGAGGAAACTGGCTCTTGTTCTGTATAAGGTGATAAATGTGAAGGGCTTGGAGGGATGTGTGTTAAAGCTGTGGTGGGTGGTAGGGTCCTTGCCCTCAGAGCACTCTCAGCAACTTCAAACCTGTCTTTTGGAGGAAGAAGAATTAATTTTGCCCTGTGTACCTGAGGACCAGAACTGAAGGCTAAGTGAGGTTTTAATAGTGCAACCATAGCAGGGAATTTGAGTGTTGCTGTTCTGCCAACAAAATCCTCCCTAGACCACTGTTATATCTGTGAATGAAACAAAAGGCAAGAGGATATTATCTTTGTTTTTACTCACTTAACTTCCAGACAGCTATTAGTTCACTGAGAAATAACCTTTGAGCTCAGTAATACTTGGGAAGCTGAACAGGTCAGAATGACAGAATAGTTCAAGTATCTTTACATGTTAAGGCTTTCCATTTTCCTTTCTCTGCTGGTTTTGGCTGGGGTAGAGTTCACATTCTTCACCTTAGCTGGTATGTGAGTGTGGTTTGGATGTGTGCTGGATGCAGTGTTGATAAGGCAGGGATGATTTTGTTACTGCTCAGTAGTGCTTACACAGTCAAGGCCTTTTCTGCATCTCTCCTCACCCCACCAGCAGTTATGCTGGAGATGCTGCAAGGAGTTAGGAGGGGACAGAGCCAGGACAGCTGACCCCCCAGCTGCCCAAAGGGGTAATCCATACCATATGATGTCATGCTCAGCATATAAAGCTGGGGGAATGTTGCCTGGGGTTGGGTTGCTGCTCGGGGACTTGCTAGGTATCAGCTGTTTGGTGGTGAGCAATAATTTTCATTTGCATCACTTCTCTGTCTTGGGTTTTATTACTCTGTTTTTCCATTTCATTGCAGGTTATTTTTATTACTATCACCATTTTTTTAAAATTCTATTTCAATTACTAAGCTGTCTTTATCTCAACCTATGAATCTTCCCACTTTTACCCCTCCAATTAACTCCCTAGTCTCACCAGGAAGGAGTGAGCCACTGACTCTCTGGGGCTTAGTTGCTGGCTGGAGTTACACCACTGCACCTTCATGAAAAAAGATGAAGCTACAAATAATCAGAATGAAACTACATAGAATGGCTCTGAAAATTTATATTTATTACGTCACAAATGCATTCTGCATCATATGGAAAAGACCAATTAATACATAAAATGTGTTAATGTAATCTCAAAAGTAAAATGAGCTATTGTGCTTATATGTTTGCTTTCAGTCAATATTCAGCTGGTCTAATTTCCACTAAAATTGTAAAATTCAAATTTTGGTCATCAACATAGGTGACTTAGTCACAGAAATCATAACTGAACAGAGGTCGGTTGAACATGTAGGTTCATACATTGGCTAACTGGAGAAATCAACAGTCCTCGCCTCCAGAGTAAACTAGTTTTTGAGCTCCAGGAGCTGGATTCAGGTGAAACTGAGAGCATGTAAAGCTGAGAACTTTCTAAATGGCAAGGTATTGCTAACAAGTATACATTTAGAACAAAGCTGTTTGCAAATGGTCTGTAGATCTGAGGGGGAAGGCGTTGCTAAATTGAGCTAGCATTAATCAGTGAACATGTTTCTACAGTTAAGTGTAATGCTTCTCCTGTGTTTAGTATGTATGGAGGAGCAACCTGATGTAGGGGGTGTGGTACATATCCAGCTGTAATCAGTCAAACATTCAGCAGCCTTGCATGTGATGAAAGCACACTTCTGCATGGGCAGCCACGGTGGAGATTGGTCTCCCAAATATGTTCTAGGGTAATCTTTCATTTGTCAGATGATTGAACAGAATTACTGCTTTGAATGTTGATCTAGTCATCTCCTTGCCCCTTAATCAAGGATGTTACAGAGAAGGAAAAAAAAAACAACCCCTTTTTGGGGAAATAAATTTCTGTTCTATAAAAACTATTGCACAGCAATCTTTTTCCTTTTTCCCTTCATGCCTCAGTCTTCAGGCTTGTGACTAAGTGAGGATTATGTGATTTAAGCTTTGTGGTATCAAACCAGTTCCTCATTTCAACACACTCTGATGTTAACTTTTCCAATCTTGGAAGCAAAACAAAGGTGTGGAATTGAGGCTGGTGTGCAGGGGAGAGCTTTGGAGGTGTTGAATGTTATGCATTGATTTAAATGAGATGCAAGGGTTTTGGATGCTGTGCTCTGGCTGCCAGGATTGTGGTTTGACTTGAGGAGGGACTGAAGACTGGAGTGTTATAGGGACTATGAAAACCAGATAGGTAAGCAGATTGTCCTGAATCATCCTATATATAACATTGGGTATAATTGGATGGTAGAAAAGCTCAATGCTTTTCATAAGTACCTGTATTTACAAGGAGTCTTTCTGCTTCTAGAGAGAACCCCAGCACCACAAGTATGTCTTTATTTCTCCTTATATGTATAATTTATGGATAAAAACTGTATCAGTCCTGAAGCCTATTTCATAGTGCAGCTTGACAGGGTGACATAGCATCATCTTGGTGATTTTTATTCTAAGCATCTTTGGTGCAAGGAGTGATATGCAAAGCATTAAAGAATGTGATGGATGACTTTACAGAGCCTCACAAAGTCAAATGACATATCGTAAGAGTTGATCTAAGTCTTAAAGAAACTGAATGAAGTAGTCAGGCTTTTTGTGATAGATGAGGTGTTTTGGAAGGGGGGATGGAAAAAGCTGATGGATGTGAAACTTGCATTCCTTTAATATATTTCTGTCAGAGCTGTACCTCATACTGGGCACCAACTTCCAACTTATTTTATCCGAATAGCTTTAGCTATCAAGTAATATTTTGGTTCTGAAATAGATTACTGCTTTTCCACATTTTCAATGATATATCAAGAGATCCCTTTACTGGAGGAAAAGATTGGGTGAAACAGGCTTTGTGCAGCTTTCCCCTGGAAATGATGCTAGAAAATTGTCACAAGAGAAAATAAGTTCTGTAAGCACAACCATTAGCAGACCTTTTCACTTATTTCCCTCAAAATTTTGTAATCCAGTATAGTTTCACTGAAGTTCTGTTTGTACCAAAACACTTATTTTTGATACAAAATAAGTGTCCCTATCTTCCTTCCTTACACCAACAGGGACAAAAGGCACCTTTGAGTAACCTTCCCATGTCAGCATGGTCAGCCCTAAGGAAAATGCTCAGGCAGCTTTCTAAAAGCCTTGATTTAGTATATTTGCAAAATTCTGCCAGATAAACACTTAGTTGGTGGTGTATGGCCTAACATAATATTCACATTTCCACATGCAGTTAATGGCTGTTTTGTTGGAACAGAGGTGCAAGATAAGTGTCAAAAAATAAGTCTGAGAATTAGCAGTTCTGGCACTTTGTCTCTTTGTATGAAAATAATTTAGCAAATAGAAGTCAATTCCTTGGGGTTTTTTTACTGGAAAATAAACCAGTAATAGAAACATCTTATGATAGCTATTTCCATATTTTGGCTTGTATTCTTAATTTCCTTGAAATCACTGAAGATGTTTTCTGTAGTCCTTCTTGAGGAAAAAATGAATAGTTATTCTTAAATATGCATTTTAGAACAATGTTATTAGAACAAATTACTGAAAATCAGTTTGGCTCTATTACATTAGTAAGTGGAAAAGCCAACATTGGAATCAATATTTCCAATCTGAGAGACTTGAGGTACAAAAAATGTTGCATTGCTGACTCTGAATAGATTCATGGAAATGAAACAGATCCTTCTGTCCATTGTTCTAAATAAAGCATGGGTTGAAACTGAATTGCCACATGTCTTATGGATACTTATGGGTATTAAAACATGAATTGCATGGGTTATTTATCATGTAAGAATATTCCTAAGGTTCTACATAGTTCTTGTTTAAACCAATGCCAACATCTTCGTTGGAAGGGGTCAATAAAGACTACTGTCTTTGCTCACTTACTACTAGTTTAATAAAGGAAGACACAGATTAAGAGTGAGGTAGCATGGGAAATGGGCCATTAACTGCAGTAAAGTGCCAGTAATGTAGGCAGACGTATTAATAATGACAATGGCAATGTCATTGATGATGAAAGATGTAGCTTCAACACTTGGTAGAAGGTTGGGGTTTGTTTTGTTTTGTTTTGTTTGGGTTTTGTTGGATTTTTTTTTTTTAGGAATTGTTAGTTGCACGTTAGCTGGTCTCCATTTACAACTTTGTTTTTCACTCCTGTTTCTGACTGGATTATACAGTATCACAGTATGTGTTAGGAATTGGAAGGGACCTAGAAAGATCATCTAGTCCAACTTGTGGGAAGGATGGTATAAGTCTGTGCAGCAGATAAATCCACAGTTAAAGGTGAATTCTGTCCCCAGAAGTGTTCTCTGAATTCATAGTTTGATCCCTTGTTCTTTGCATTAAGAGAAAATGTCCATGTCTCACCCATTTATGGCCTACAAAGCAAGGTTTAGCTGAAAGGTTGCTATTCTGTGAAGGGAGTTGCAGTAGCAAAATACAAATGAATGAAAAATACAAATACAAAGAATTACATACTGAATGGCTGTTTGTGCTATTTATTACTGTGTTCATTGTTAAAGTTCAACTTCAATAAATATTCAGTTATTTATGTATTAGCATTTCATTAATGAAAAATGAAACTCTAGTTATAGGAAACTGTTGTTAAGATTATTAGGGCTATGCTTTTTGAAAGGCTTATAGAATTGACTCTGGAGTTTCTCTTGCTGAGATCCAAGTGAAGAGGGCGATGTGCTGCAGGGCTGAGCATGGCCAGAATGCTGTGGAGCAATATTTGGGAGGAAGCAATGCAAAAAATTGGATTAATATCTTAATCTGGAACTTGTCTTGGTTAAAAATCTGTGGTAAACTTAGAGAAAGCTTGATCCCCACCTGGAAGATGCACAGGTTTCCCGCAGCCTGATAGTTCACTGTTTTGCACAACTTCCAAACAAACCTTGAAAGGGTGAGCATTCATGCACCTTGAGGTAATCTTGTTGTGTCACTATAGACAGAAATAAAGGTAAAAATACCTTTCTTCCAGGTGGATTATCACCTTGAGAGCAACAGAGAAGTCTTTCTTTCAGCTGCAACTAAGGGAATGCTTCTGTCCTTATCAGACATCTGGGAAGATGACAAAGCAAATGGTTCAATGGTAGTAACTCCTGATCTGTTCTTGGCAATATTCAGGTGAACATCTTTTATGTTCCTTTAGAGCTTTTTGTTGCCTCAGTTATCGCCTTAGACCTGACTTTGCTGCAGGTAGGAAGGTGTCTAACTGATCTGCATCTGGAGAGACAGTTTACCCATTAGCCACTACCCTCTGAGTTTGGTCATCCAACATATCCATCCATCTAGAGTATAACATCAGAATTTGCATAGAAGACTCTTGTGGAAGGTCTTATTAAAGTAAATGCTATCTGCTGTTCTTCTCTTGATCACAAACCTGGTCATTTCATTATAGAAGGTGGTCAGGAATCATTTCTCTGTGGTAAATCTTTGCTGACTAATCCTAATTGCATTTCTGCTTTTTCATCTGCCCACAGATGTGTTCCAAGAGGAGTCCCTGACTTGTTTCAGTCAAGCTAAGTGTATAGACTAAAATCATGAGATTTCATGTTACAGTAACATGGTAAATTTTCCACCTGATGTTTTATTTAATGAATAGTTCTGTCAGATTGATTAAAGGTGCAGGACACTCTATTTGGGATGGATTTTAATTAGGTAATTAACAGCATTTGAAAAAAGGAAAAGTATACCCTTAAAGCATATCATATATCTACAACCTTGCAGGAGTAGTTTCTCATGCACTGAAAACTGAACAGAAACTTTTTTCACAAGTAGCTTACATATGTTTTCTTTTTTGAATAATATTTTGACTCCTAATGAAATGAGTGTTTATTACTGTGGGTCAAAGGTGAGAGGAGGAAGGTATGAGAATATCCTTGTTTAGTTCTTGCAAAGGTCCTAATGGAGCCTTAATTTTAGTCCCTGTAACAATATTAATGTACATGGATTTGGGAATATTGGTGGAATAATAGGCTGTGAAGACCTCTTAGAAAAAGAAAAAAACCCTGATATAAACTGATTCTCCAGAGTTACTTATAAAACCAATTTCCTGACTTTAGACCTATATCTTCCCGAAGCGCTTTTGCTTTTCTCTGTAACTGAACTGAGGTTAGAACTTGCTGCATTTTGACTGCACATCTAGGAAACTGAGGGTACCATAATGTGTTTCCTTAACTTAAAATACAGTCAGGGTTGGATTTTTGACTTTCTGAATGCCTGGGAGGTACTGGGAACCTTGTACAGTTTCAATATGATGGATCTAAGATGCCTGCCTTGCAGAGTTGTCTGAAAAGGATGGAGAAAGACAAGTGTAAGGCAGATCTGATATTTTTGTACAAATGAGAATGTAAATGAAGTACACTTTGCTCATTCACTATTTAACTGTGGGTTGAGATAAGGTCTGAAGCTGTAATACTCAGTGCCTGAAAAGCAAAGAGCAGCATTCAGATGGGTTCAGCAGCAGCATCCACAGATGCTGAGTTATGTTTGAGTTGTGTAGAAAAGGCTGGTGATAATACTGTAAAGATGTTGCTTCAGAGCTTTGTGCTCTATGCAACTAGAGATGGTGGTGGATAAAGGCTGCCTTTGAAAGGGAATCTTAATACCAAAGATATGGAAGCAATCAGGCTTTTTGGGCAAAAGCTTGTCTCCACATTTGTGTTGATTTTGAAGTAGCAGTTGAAAGCCAAAAGGTAAGTATGGAGACAATTATATACACCCAATGTTGACATATGGATGAGATTGACTTGGAAGTGATAATGCAGAAAAACCTCAATGCTGGCAACTATCTGCAGAGATCTTCTTAAGCCTTTTCTAAAGGACCAAATTCAAGGGCATCACAAGATCTACCATTTCATACAGGGTAAGCACTGTAATTATTTTGCCCCTGCAGCCAGCTTGTGTATTCTTAGATGAATTTTTATTGAAAAAGGATACTTTAAAGTAATTGCAAAAGCTTTTCACTAAATAAATATTTGGCAAAAATCAATGCACTTTAATTTGTGCTGCTATATTGTGCTCACATGTCATGTATGCAGACACATGCTTTGGGCTGATGTGGAGGAATAGGAAGAAACAAAACATATCTTTCATGGGAGTATCCTTTCTGCTTCATCACTTCTTAATGCATGTGCTTCAGTTGTTCCCTTTTTTCAGGCCAATTGCTTTTCTCTTTAAATAGGATTTCACAAGCCCTTTTCTTAAGTTCTTTGTAACTGTTGTGACTTCATTTCACATCCAAAATATCTTTGAAGTATAATTGGAAAATTTCTCATACTCTTGCTTAATGTGCCAGTTCAGAGTATTTTTCAGTGCAGTCCTTCTCAGCACAGGGTTTAGACTGAATTGTTTGCTTGAACAGTTGTAAGTGAAGACTGAGCCACAGTATTTTTGTGTTCATACTGTTAGTCAGTCTTAATGTTGCCTATTCATGTTGATCTAGTTGTAATCTCTGCCTTGCCAAAACTTGGATCAGCTGTTAAGGTGCTAACTGGTTAGGATTACTTCAAAGATAAGTGAAAATAGAGATTTATTTCCTTGAGAGTCTTGCCCCAGAGCCAGTTACAGCTGTGGCTCAAGTTAATTTCTGGGAAATTAGATTGTTAATGGCCTGTGGACCCCTAAGGTGTGAGGGGCAACAACACTGGGTGGGACTCCAATGCTCAAATGACTGAGAAACTCTAGAACACAGTGTATAACCAGCTGTAGCTCCTGAAGCAGTAAAACAGGATGGTAATGCTCTATCATCACTGTTCTGAAGTATAAATGACAAACTTTGAAAAAAAGCACTTATTGGGGTTCCTCACTTTCAATATGAAAAGTACATGAATATTACATGGGTGTATTAAAATAATACACAGTAGCAACTGAATTGATGGTATTTATACACAGAGAGGATGCTTCCTTGGGCTTTAAGGAAGATTAAGCTGCAGATGCCTAGGAGCACTAATTAAGAATAAATTAAAGCATCACATAATAATCTACTCCTCCCTAGTAGAACAACTTCTTGTCTGCATTGAAAGTTTGTTTTACTGAGAAGGCAGGTAGCAAATTTATCCCTGAAATAGATGTTTGTTCCCTTATATTTCAGATAAAGTCTCCTTTCATCTTACAGAAGGGAAGCACTGTTTATTGGTTAAGGCAAGAAATGTGAGACAAGATGCATGTTCTTTGGGTTTTGAGGGAACTGTCTGTCTATGGAGGTAGTAGCTTTGTGAGCTCAGCTGTAGTGTTTGGAAAGGATAAATGTTTCAACTCTGTAAGCTGCTGGAGAAAACATCAGGAAAACTGTTGGGGCTCACTAATGCAATTCATGTCTTGGTTTGTCTTTGGAGGCACAAGGAAGTGCTGCTTAGGTGATTGTTTGAGGTCCTAAGCTGAAGTCAGCTCTATATTTTCACCCTGGCATTACTAGAGTAGCTGGCAACCTGGATGAGAAAAAACCCTAGATGTTTGCTCTCCTTGCCTTCTGAGAAGGAAAACATGGTGATTTCTGGGAAGTTTCTGAGTAATGTGAAATCCATCAGCAAGTATTTTATTCTTAGGGTGGTGGGAAGAAGTTTCTAGCACCAAGTAAACAAAACAATCTGTTCCAGCCAAAGCTATAGCTGGGTATCTGTAATCAAGAACTGTATATACCTGGTGCACTTTGTTCTCAGTGGTGTGAAGTTTCTCCTGAACTTGAAAACCTGTCCTTTGCAAGTGACTGATCTGTAGAAATGCAGTTGAAGGTTTTATGAGTAGAGGGGGAAAAAGTTACTTTAGGTATTTCCTATGAATAATTTAAGAGACCTTGTTACTTGATACATCTGCAGACAACTATCTTAATCTGTAGATTGGTGACTTTCTTTGTAGAAAGTTTTTAGTTCCAACCTCAAGTTTGTAATGGTATATTCTTGCCCTTTTTCTCTAGAGCACTGTTTTCATCTCCTTCTGAAAGGAGTCTATAGGCAGTTCTCCCTTCAGCCTTCATTGTGCAAGCCCTAGGGAAGAACAGACTGGTTTAGTATTAGCTGTTTCAGTACTTCCCTGTGGAAAGATCCTTGTTAAGAAGTAACCTTGGGTTTGAGATTACTGCAAAACACCAAATATATCCTGACAACAAACTATGTAATTGGTTGAAGTAGGTGAACAACAGCAAGTGAACTCTTCCTTAAACCATGGGAATAAGCCTTAATCACTTTACTTTTAGTGCTTTTTGGATTAAATGCAAGGGAGGACTAACATTGTGGAAGAGGAATGGTGACTGGTTTGCTTTTTTTAGCACTTCATACCAGAAAACATGAGACAACATACTGCAGTAAATATTATGGATTACAGTAAGCCAATTTAACTTCTATGTGAGTCTGAGGCTTTTGCTCTTGCAGATGTTTAATGAAGTGAGCTGATTCCCCACTGACTTTGCATTACCATTTTGAGTAATTTTCCTAACTTGTAGTGTTTTGTACAATCTCGTCAAAGTAAATTTAACAGCTGTCTTGTCTTGAGTCTTCCCTGTGTAGTATTCTGAAGAAACAATCATTTGAGTTTATACAAGTTGATAATAGCATGGTGGGGAAGAAATCTAAAAACCAGCTTCAAGGCTGTTAATGGTGTGAAAACACCCAGCTTGAAAGTTTTAAGTATTTGAGGGGGCAAGGAGGGAGCCAGAGAAATGTATTTTTCAACTACAGTTAAATTTTTGTGAGGTAATAATCCATTGTTGTGACTTTCAAGATTTCATATTCAGGAGCAGGAGTAGAATTTTCTGATCCAAACCAAGTATTCAAATAGTTATGTAATGTTAATGTCACCACTGTTAATATTTTGTAGTAATGTTAGTAAGAGAATACATAAAGCATTTGTGGAGTTGAAGCTAAGATGTCTGTGCAGAATCAGAAATAACAGCAAAAACTGAAGTGTCTCAGCTTGCATGCAAGGCTCCCAAGTAAATGGAATTTGCTTTCTTAGTTGAAGCTGAATGATTTAAAAAAGAGAGAACTTTCAATGGTATACATGTCTTCTGTTTGGGAAAGTTAAAACTCATGTAACGTGTTTTTACTGCTATATTGTTACCTGCAGACAAAACCCAACAACGCAGTTGTCTTCTGGGGAAACAACTGTTGAAATGAGTTCAGCCAGGAGAAACCAATGGTTCTTGGGGAAATATTTCCTGCAGAGCAACTGAAGAAATTCAGAAACTATTTTGGATAAAATCCAAGATCGTTTTTTTGGCAGAAAAATACAGTCTTTATATGCAGAAGCACATAAAAATTTACTTAAATTTCAAGTGCTTTGTAGGAGATGTGGGTATCCTTTGAAGGGCACAAGGCTTTAGCAGGATGTGAGCAGGTAATACCCAGCTTTTCTGAGCTCTAGGAATGGCAAGCCACCATCTGCAGTCCTTTTCCCTCCATGAAATCAGATCAGATATGGTCTGATGTTAAGTAGTTTTGCTCCTCTACAGAAAATACACTAATATCTTTCAGTTGCAGGCTAAACCCTAATAAATCTGCAAAAATTCCTTACTCTAATCACCTGCTACATCATCAAATGTGACATGATCTCAGACTTCCCTAAACAATCAGTTCTGTTTTGGTATATGTAAACACAATGGTATATTATCTGTGCCTCTACAATGTACCTTTCACACTGTGACCATTCCCCTTACCCATCTCTTCTGTTTGGGGTTGATTTAATATGTAAAAATGACATTGTTTTGGAAGTCACCTTTTTACTTTCTTCTGTTTCCTCTCCTGTTCTATCTTATTCTCCAGTAACAAAATAACTGTGTCAACTGCATTCAGATAAAAGCTTGCTTCCAATTCAGGTCTGTTCCTTGTAGCTTGTTGCCTTGAAAATAAGGAGTTCAAGGGCCATCAGAAAAATTAAATCTTAGGCTGAAACTGAGGTGCTTCTTCTGGTAGCAAATTGGTGCTTTTTGAAGTAAATTTCAAGCAGGTAGTTAGTTCATTGAGATGTTCACATCATCTCATTATCATCCTCGGATATTTGATCTCAAAAATGAAATAACACTACTTTTACTTTCATTGTCACTGAGAAGATTTGATGATAATGCTTAAAAGTGTGGGATTTTGAAGTAGACACGCCTACTCCCAGTTGTTTTCCTTCTGATCTTTTACTGTTCACTCCTAGTCAGATTAAGTTACTTTAATGTATGTTCATTGGTATTTGTTGAAATGTGGCTTTATTGTAGAGTTCCAAACATTTCTACTAGTCAGTGTCTAAGAATTATCTTAAATATTTCATTCTTTTTGGTGTAACACTGAAAAAAACCCCAAAGGGCATGAACATAAACTTCAGTAATTTGGTTCTAATTTTGCTGAAGAAAAATAAACATCCCTTTCTGAAATGAGTGACTTTGCTGTGATGTGGCAGACATAGTTTTTTGGTTTGACTTAATCCCCATTGGAAAATGCAGGCTCTGAGATACACAGGAAGGGGATGAGGATCAGACATGACAACAGATGCTGTTGGTGTCCCCAGCCATTTGCTCCATAGCTTTGATGGATGTTTCTGTCCCCCAGGCAGGAATGTCTGCTCAACTCATGAATCAGGCCCTGAAGAGCAGCAGTTTTCAGTCTGGTGTAATATTGTAACTAACTTCTACTTCAGTTTGCTTTCCTATGGAGGGCTAAATGCATAATACAAAGTGATGTAGGAGAGGATTTGCAAGCAGATCAGATGAGGTGTCTCTAGGACAGCAACATCTGGCACAGAGATGGGCTGTGCAGGGAGGTAGCTACAATCTTACTAGTCCAGTTCAGAAGACTGTAACTGCAAATTTCTCAGTGTGTAAATGATTGTAAAGCAACTGATGAGATTACAGTTAATTACTTCAGAGGTAAACCACCATGGTATAACTATTTCTGTGTGGGGTGTGTTTTTTTGAAGAAGGGAAGAACAGGATAGAGCCTTTTTTCGGCAACAGTAATAAACTTACTCTTTCTTTCTGTTGGAAGACAGACCAGCACCTGGAACTTGTGCAGCCCACAAGATTTTAAGTTTTCTTAAAAATCTACTTCTTCACAGCTGTAACTCCTGATAAAAAAATACATTATAAATTGGCATGTATTAAATGTCTCCTTGTAATCTTGCAAATTAACTGGGTTAACTACCAAAGCTTCCTTGAAATTTAAGAAACTTTCATCAAACACTTTTTGGTTTGCATGTACAAAAATCTGTAAATGTAGTATGTAACCAAGTTCTGCCTATCTGTAAAGGAAGATCAAGTGGGGCATGAAAATACACCTCAAATAGGACATCATCTCCTGAAACTTATTTTAAAGACCCTGAACATGCCCAGAACCTTTTGAATGTTTTACTTAGTGTCAAGGAGTAGAATTGAAATGCAGGACTAAAGGGCACTGGGAGTTGCTGATGGTCTTACCCTCTTAAAGCTTTCTGAAGTCTTCAAATGTACCACGCTGGAAGAAGCACAAGGTGATGTAGTGGTCTGATGTCCTGCAGTACAGGGTTGGAAAAGTGATGAGCATTTGCTTCTGCCCTGAGTTGAATCCAGTCATGTGCTCTCCTGACCTCTTTTGCCCCTAGATCTGATGCTAATAAATAATAATATGAAAAACATGGTTTGTAACACATGTAATGTCTTCCAAGTAGGATTTATCACACTTTCATATCAGTTACCTCTACAAGTAAAGCTTAGCCTTTCTCTTCTTATTTGCATGCTCTTTAACTAGACAGCATTCAAATAATAATCTTAAATGCTTTTAATAGTTTTCCTGGGTCCTAAGACTCCATGGGAAATAATAGTTAAGGTAAAAGCAGACTCTGGATTTATTTAGGTGTTTTTCTTGTCTGGTAATGACTGATTAATTAGTTGGAGATAACTTGATTCACATTTGCTGCATTTTCTTCATCTGTAATTTTTCTTATTAGCTTTTCTGAAAAGCATGAATAATTGTGCAAAATATGTGTAGAATACAAATCAGACCTATCAGCACAGTTGCTTTCCTCATTGGGAAAGATGATTTAATGAATACTTAGGCACTGTTTTCTTGCTTTTTTTTTCTGTAAGCAAACCTGTATTACATTTCTAGCGTGCTATGAAGTTGTAAAATTCTGAACATTTAGATTTCACTTCACACACACACATGACAGCTTAACATTGTTTTTGCATGGAAATGAAACCTGTAATTTATTTTTAAAAACTTAATTGCAGTTCACTGGCATGCTTTGAAGTGATTTGGTGAGCTCTGGAGGCCACAGTAGAGACTCCAGATGTCATCCAATGGATTTCATGAAAATAATTTTAGGCCTTGCTGCTGCCAATAACCTTTCTATATGCCATTAAACACGATTGTTCTATAGGTTTAGTACAGACCCAGCAGGCTTTTCTGCTGGTGTTAGAAAGCACCTCCCACCTTCAGCCAGCCCCCACTTAGGAGGAATGTTCATTTTCATGCTCTGACAGCCATCTGCTAGGGATGGCTCGCAGCTCCATTATGTCCCCAAACTGATAGACTGATGCTGCCGCTGTGTCATACCGCGTGAGACATCTCTAAATCTGTCCCCCGTGGGGGTCTGTAATAATGAATACCAGGGGCGATTGACAAATTGTGGCAGCAGGGTCAGGAAGGTTGTCCCTATGTGAAGGCCTGAGGCTGTTGTGTAACTGGAGCAGTGCAGGGTTTAATTCTTTCAGCAGGCGTATTTTAAATGATGAGATTTAAGCATAGCCTAGATGTCATTAAGGCACTTCAGCTCTCATGTTTAGAGGGAGGGGGAAAGTAGAAAGCATTCCAACCTTGCACTTCTGGAAACGGATTTCAGAGTTCTAGGTTTCTTCTGCAACCTTTTAACAAGTGATGTGGTCTCTGTGTATAAGGTACAGAAAGTAAAAATCAGGTTGAATTTGAAAGCTAGCCATTGCTGAAAGCTAAGTGCTGTATTACTTCAGTTTTCTTTTCTTAAGTTAAATTTTGAGTCACACTTGCTCAGACTTCAATTTCCTATTTCTTAGTTTTCTTGAGCACAAGTCTTGTGAGAATCGACTGAGGGAACTGTGGTTCTTTACTCTGGAGAAGAGGCGGCTAAGGGGAGACCACCTTACTCCCTACAACTACCTGAAAGAAGGTTGTAGCAAAGTTGGGGTTGGTCTCTTCTCCCAGGTGACAAGCAGGACAAGAGAAAATGACCTTAAATTGTGCCTGGGGGTGTTCAGATTGGAAATTAGGAAAAATTTACTCCCTGAAAGAGTTGTTAGGCATTGGCACAGGCTGCCCAGGGAAGTGATGGAGTCACTGTCCCTGGAGGTGTTCAAAAACCTTGTAGATGTGGCCCTTGGCAACCTGGTGTAGTAGGCATGGTGGTGCTGAGTTGACAGTTGGTCTTGATGATGTTGGGTCTTTTCCAACCTTAGTGATTCTATGATTTCCAGGCTGTCCTGGAAGTGCTCTATCTCCTCAGTTAGGAAATGTTCCCAGCACACTTAGCAAGCCTAATATATGAAGGTCTGCAAAACTGTAGCAGCATTTCTGAAATATGCTCCAGCAGTACCCTGCTCTATGTCAAAGGAAAATAAGATGTGAAGAAGACTTAAGTAAACATTACTACCTTTTTCAGCTGGTGCACTACAGCACATCTGAAGGTTAAATGAACTTGTCACCTTTTAATGTCCTCAAATTAAAAATAAATCTACATCATAGTCCAAAATAATGCACTCTACCTCAATGTATACTACCTAGTAGTGTAATGAACTATAATGTAAGGCTGTCTATAAAACTTAATATTGTGCTGAAAAAGGCAATATGGCAATACTGGAGCATGTAACTTCCAAGTTGGTGTGAATTAGAGATGTCTGATTAACCTTTTGATGTTCAGACTGTGCTGTATTATAAACTGCACCTTAAAGGATTCAGCTGGGAGACAAAATTATTTCAGTTTAGACTCTCGCTTGGTTCTTGCTGAGGCTGGAGTTGAACAGAGCCCTACAGTACTGGGGCAAATAGTTTTACTGACTTCTAAGATTGTTTCTGGAGCCAAAAGCTGGAGGAAGATAGGGAAGTTTATGAAAGCCTGAGTAGAAACAATAAAAAATGCTGTCAGAAAAAAAGACACCTTATGAAAGGATGAGATTTATACAGGTCTACTTGTCTCTCTGGATTATTACATTTAGTATCCAGGAAAGTGTGTGGTGTTTAATCACTTGAAAATTTGGCAGATATGTTTTTCCTACCTTCCTTCCTCTCCATTGAGAGGAGTTTCAGTTTTCTTATTCACACCACTAGCCTTTATTAATTCTGTTTCAGCTCTGTTGTATTTGTTCCTGTGTCATACCTGTTCTTATATTTAAAGCAGAAGTTTTGCTTTTGCTACCAAAAGTGCTTTTTTTTTTTATAGACTTTGCAAAGGTGCAGAAGCTTCCTCTCTGCAGAGCTATCTTTTTGTCTTGTTTCTCTATAGGAAAGGTGCTTTATCTGAATTGTATACTTAAAATATGTATAGTACATTAGAATACAGATGCATTACATAAAGAGTGGAGGTCTATGTCACAGTGCTGGAAATCATCTAAGCATCACTGGCAAATGAGACACTGAACAGCCACAAGGCTTGTGTGCAGTCGAGTTTGTTGCTTTTCACTCCTGTTCTTGTTGTTCAAATACTAGAAACTGTAAGAGTAAAATGTATTAAATTCATCTCAGTGAACACATAATAAAGCCATGTTTCTTTATAAAGAACTTTTCTCACTATGGATGAATTCTGACTCTAAGTCCTGGTCAAACTCAGTGAAACAAAGGTAATTGTGTGAGCAAAATTAAGCTGAAGCATGGAGCCTGTAATTTTGATTTGAAAGATCAAACCAGATTTTTCTCCTGTTGTCTTCTGTTTACTGGTTAGTTTGTTGCAAATGCTTAATGCTATTTGACTCCATCAGTACTGTTGGAGGTGTAGAAAGCTTCTCTGCAGTTTCATGGCATACCATGTTAACGTTACGTGAAATGGCTTGAAGGCTGTTTGGAAAGCCATGATGTGAATCTCTTCCAGCCCTCCTTTCCTCTGTTCTTTCTCCATACTGGTATAAACCGTATTGTTTAGAGGCAATAGAAATGGTGAAGGGCTGTAGCCCTGTAGTATAGCACCACCATAGATCGTAGCAGGCCATTCATTTTGTGCCAACTATTTGCTCTCCTCACAACTGAGTCCTGTCAGGCTTGCTCGGGCTGGACTCTGCATGACCTGTCTGCAGCTTTGTCTTGTCTGGTTTTGCTGTAGCAGCCATTTTCTTTTTCTAAGTAAGTGACTGTTTCAAATTTGTTTTACTTTTTTGTTTATCCTTGTATGGCACAATCACAGTTTTCTGATCACAAATGACAGAGAGAAATCAAGGCCTGGCATGGTAACAGAGGCCTCAAAGAGTGGAAGTACAGGAGGCAGGTGGAGGTGCACAAGCCCAGGACCCCACTGGGGCTGTAAGAGACTCAACCATGGTCATGCAAAAGAAGTGCAAGACAACCAAGCTGGGCAAAAGTGGTTTTAAGAACAAAGTAAGGGTATCCAGTATCCAACAAAAGGTCTTGCATAGTAAATCTAGATACACCAGGGAGCTGCAAGCTGATGAAGAAAGAACAAGATATAAAAAATTTAGCAAACATATATTTTAAAAAACTTGCTCCAAGCTTGTCCCAGAGCAAGGAAGAAAAAACCATCAGTGTGAATGTGTTATTCCTTGAAGCAAGGACTAGTGATGGTGAGAGCTCTCTGACACCAGCACCAGAATGAATCCCCTGGCTGAAGGACCCAGAGGAGCAGGGGAGGGTGAACATAATCCTAGAAAAATAAAAACTTTTATAGGCACACTTAAATTCTCTAGTTATTTCTTCTGTGATAGTTAATTCCAACTAATAATGATGAAACTAATAATGAAGAATAAATTATTGGTGTATGTTTATTGTATGTATAAATGGAAGGCATACTTCTTATTTGCCTTAAAAGGTGTGAACATAAGGGCAAGGTCATCTTTCTGAGGGGAGAAGTTCTTCTGGATTTGAAAGCCTATTGAAATATCTCTGCTTTCATGCTCAGAGAAGGGGTGCCAGGATGCAATTCTCTAGTTCCATCTTAAAAAAAATCAGATGAATAAGCAATCAGCAATCATGAATATTGTGCCAGAACCGCATATCGAGTACAAGAGTAGAGATTGATTACTCAGTGCTTCTGCACAGAGGTATTTTGCAGAAAATCTGCATCACAATATGTTGCTTCCTATTGGATTTGATTTAATAAAACAAACCAGAGGTTCAGCATTTTTTATAGATTCCACTTTCACTGAAGGCTAGATATATTTCTCTAAAAATAATGTTATTCCGCAGCTGAGGAATAGAGAACATTCTTCCAGTTACTGCAACATCAGCAGTGCTTTGCCATCTATTTTTCTAGCATGTGTGTTAAAATGATCCCTCTTATGGATCTGGCAGTGTGTCAGCAGCATGGCTGAGAATAGCAGGGCTGGATGTGAGCCATAAATCAAAAGCTAGACCCTCCTTGGTTTAGCAACACTGCTTTATACTTAGATGGGTCAAGATACTGGCATTGGGTGCTTCTGACTTTGATACCTTGGATTCATTTTGAGTAACCAATTACTTTTATTATGGTGAGAGAAAAGAAATGTCAGGAGATAAGTCTTGTCTCTTCCATACGGGCTGAACAGAAGGTGAAGAAAGGTTACCATTTAAGTTGTGGTTGTCAGCTTGTTTTTGATTAACACTGTGAATATTTCTTTTACATAAGCAGCATAACAGCTGTAGATCCAAATAATTTAATGGCCGATGCCCGGGGATCAAAAAGAGCAGAGATGCACAGAGAACCATACCTAGACCTAGGGTTGTTAGGGTGATTGCTTTACAACTGGACTGAATACTCCAAGTATTATGTCTGTTTTGAATTCTGCAGCTGTGACCCAGTTCTAAGCAAAATGATATTACATTGATAATAAAAATTAGTTGCCCTTACCCTGTTACATGTAGAGAGAAAAACTAAAAGCATTATCACTCCAATTCAAATTTGGTTTTGAAGCATCCTTAGAGATGACTATCAAGTCTGATCATGAATCAGTTGCTGAATGACTGCATTTTGTTTTACCCAGTTTACCTATATATGCTTGTCTGAAACTATAATGGTCCTAAAGCTGATTGAAGAGTAGGTCAAGTGTCCTTGCCGTTGGGATGGAGCTGCCTGTGGAGGTGAGCAGAGGGTGCCATGTGTCTGTTAAAATACTGAGTTCGCTGGACATCTATAGCACTATATATGAACTGGAAAATAACTTTTATTTCTTTCCTGCTGTAGTGAAACAACTGATTGCATCAAATCTACAGCTGTTACACTATGGTTATGCCAGATCAGTATCTAGCACAGTATTTTGTTGTTTTTTTTCACTAGATTTATGATTATATGTTTCAGTACTCTTTTAATAATAATACTGGAAAAACCTTTCACTTTGTAACCTAGCTTGATGGCTCAACTATTATTTGTAGCAAAGTTTAAGCCTTTTACTACTTGCCTACAGTTTTACAAAGCCTGAAATGCCAATAAACATTAAAATAAAAATTTAACTGAATTTGACAAAGAAAACCTGAGAAGGTGTTGAGAAGACCATCTGATTTTTTGACAAGTTGAGAGTTTCTTAAAGTAGGATCTTGTAGCACATCTTAAAAAAAAAAAATAAATCAGTGCTACATTGTATTTCCTAACAGTTTTTAATCCTGAGAATACATTAGCATTCTTTGTCTGGGGTAGTATGTTCACTATAGGTAGTAATATATCTCACATACAGTTTGTTTTGATGTGTGTAATGAGCTGAAGCCAAGTATACTTGAAAAAGTGCATCAAAGGAAACTCAGTGTTAGATTTAAATCTGCTGATATATAATCCACACTGCATCTGACAAGTTGAAGAAGAGGCCCTGGTGCTATGGAATTGTAAGAAATGCCTGGGTTATTCTGGCACATGTGTTCATCTTGCTTCTAATTGGGGAAACAATGTGGTCTACAGCTTAGCCTGTCAGCAACTTCTATCAAATATTTGTGACTGCCACTTATATCACCTTAAATATAAATAAGTCTATCAGGAATTACCTCTGCAAGAAAAAAAGCAGGGAAGGAATTGTAGAATAAATAGCAGGCAGTACCTTTTTAAATAATGGCATTGCTTAATGACATATTAAATGTAACGTGTAGTATATACAGCCTGTGGGAAGAAAGGAGGGTGGGTTATGTGGTAGCTGAAACATCATTTTGGATCCACAGCAAACTTCAAAAAGAAAACTAGATAGTTATGCTTCAAGAAGAATCTATGTATTATATCTTCATAACAAAGCACTCTGGGTTATATTATTTCTGAATGACATATAGCTGTAGTCTCTGCTTTTGCAGCTGAAATACAGAATTGCAGAATGAAATACAGAAAGCTTCATCGTGTTTTCTCTTCTTAGGACTCCCTTGAGGTTGCTGTGCTTCTATGGCAATGGCCTCAGCTGCTTTAGGCATCCAGATCAGGAGGAATATAACTTCCCATGATAGAAAGGTTTTGCACAAAAGGGAATAGTTTAAGGGGAGGAATCTCAGTGCCTGTTAACACTATTTCAAGCAGAAATGGTATCAAGGTCACACTAATGGTATTCCTGATCTTGCAGCTCCAGGCCAATGGCCACATAGCTCCAGGTGAATTCTTCTGTAAGCTCCCAGAAATGACT
Organism: Galbula dea; assembly: GCA_013399015.1. Lineage (NCBI taxonomy): Eukaryota > Metazoa > Chordata > Aves > Piciformes > Galbulidae > Galbula > Galbula dea. Next base: position 1,570,335 of record VWZX01007861.1, read on the forward strand.
TTTAAAAAATAAAGCTTACATATTGGTGCAGTTAAATAACAAAAAACCCCCAAAATCCACACTAAAACCGAACAACCACAAACTTCAAACCCACCAAAACCGAAACAAAAACACCCTTCCCCCCTAATCCCAATCCAAAAGTAACAACAAAAGATATCAAAAAAACAAACACACAAAGCCCTACACATTTGATCCTGTCTGAAAAGACTATACTAGCTGTGGAGGTGAGATGGTTGAATCCCAGAGTTGTTCTGTCCTCCAGGAACCAGCTTTTTGCCAGGTAGAGCTGTGAAGTTTCTTAAAATTAGTGTAGTCTCAAAGTTGAATTGACTTTATCACAAGTCAGACAAGGATGTAAATAATGAGTCCTGTTACTCACAGTCCCTCTGTCACCTTGCCAGCAAGGTGCTCTGGTGGTCCTTTTGGCAGTGGTGATATTGTACTCCTGTCTCAATGGTAGTACCTGCCCTGACATGATTGCATTGCTGTATGTTTGTGGGAAGAGCTGGATGGGAAGTCTGTTACCTGGGAAGTGCTTGGTTAGGATTGAGCTGAAAGATTTTTCTGCTCTTGCAGTATTAGAGCACAGACATCATCATTCAGTGCATAGCTTTATCTTTGAGATTTCACGTTGTCTTGCTTGATGACCTTTTATCTACCTGACCAGCGGCCTCTAGAACTCAATATGGAGCAGTAGGAAATCTCAAACTTGTGTTGGTCAACGTGATCCCAATAGGATCAAGGAGAATGAGCTGAAGAAAACCTTTGAAATGATTTTGAAGTTTTCATAATATTTTGGTTGTGGGTTTTTTAAATGAATCACCTACATTATGCCACAACAGATTGTTACTAGCAGAGCAAATTGTATTATTAGCTTTGCTAGCTTTCTCCTCCTGAAGGCGAGTGTTCAACTTGGTTTTGTCATGTCAGACAATTTGCTAATTTTGGTTTGGCTTGCACTGATTTGTTAGAAGCTGCAGTGCTCCCTTGCCCACAGCAAAACACAAATGAATGCATCTACAGAAATTTCTTGTGGAGGCTTTTCAGGTGTCCTTCAAGGCTGGGACCTCAAGGATAACATATTAACCTTTTGGTGTATCTACTTGCTTGATAACTTAATGCAAGGTCTCTAAAAATCAGGGGGGAAATTATGAATGTTTATCTACTATGTTTATATGCTGGATTTTGTGACTGAAGTTTCAAAGCATTTAGGTTGCAAATCTGGAATATTTAAGGAATGTCTAATCAGATCTTATTCTGCCTTTTCTTATAATTTACTACAGAGAGACTTGATTGTAAATGTATTTTTGACACCAAGAAAATCTGGAAGAGAATTGATCCTCTAATGAAAACTACATTAGAATGCATTTTTTTTAGACCAAGCTTTGGTCTCAGGGTAGAACACTGTCAAATTTACTGGAGTGATGTATCCACACTGGTGGTAGCTTGTATGGCACAGAACTAGGGTGATATTCTACAGTGGTGTTTAATGCTGTTTAAGTACTACTTCATCTGATCACGTAGTTGTTAAATTGACTTAAATGATTCATCTAGAAAAGCAACCAACAAAACAGCTTGATGAAAGAGCAAAAGTAATTAACAATCAATTAATTTGCTAGAAATACTAATAAAGTCCTTCTAATACTTAGTATGCCATAATATACTTGAAATATCATAAGGAAAAAGGTATGAATCATGATGGCACACAAAGTACAAGCCCTTTTCAAAGTGGATCGCACATCATTTTTTGGGTAAATATAATTTAACTGTAGAAATAGCTAACCATCAGGCTGTCAATTACTTTCAAATAGCAGGGGTAACAGGGTTCAGATAAGAATGTACTTTACACAGAAAGCTGTGCTAACAAAAGCAGATGCTTAGGTATAAATCTGGCCTTGTGGGAAATCTGTAGATGGAATTCTTCATCACTCTGGCTGCAGAGTAAGACTCCAAGGTTGCTGTTGAGGCTAAAGGCTGGTTTGTTATGGTGGTTGTGTCTAGTGGCCAATTAAAGTTAGGAGGGAGATGTAGATGCCAAATGCTGTATAAACTTAGAGCATTTTGTTGGAAAGTTTATAATCTAAACCAGTGGATAAACAACTGGAGGGGTATGGGGAAAAAAGGAGACACTGTCTACATGCATCTCCAAATGTGCACTCTTTAAATGTTTAGCTTCTCTTTGCACTCTAGTAGATTATTCTGGGAAAGGTCTGCTGGAGGATGGGCTCATTCTGGCACTTTTGTGCATAGAACAGTGATTGATGTTTCAAATAGAAATAGGGAAAGCTGAATCCATTTTGGAAGCTTAATAAGAGATTCCTGTTGTGTTTGGCACTTTTCATAGCTTACCTGGAACCACAGCTACAAGTTGTCTTAGAGATGCTATTTGCAGTTTCAAACCAGTGTAAAGGAAAAAGTAACCTTGAGAAAAAACTGTTAATTTAGGTCTCTCTGGCCTGCTTTCAGATGTGGAAAGATCTGGCTATACAAGTGAATAATTTCTGTGTTATGTGAGCTGTAGGCACTTCTAATTATTATGAGATTAGCAATTACTAGGAGATTGTTTTATAAATTTGTGTCATTGTATTATGAACTATGTAGGGCAGTGATAAGGTGATCACTTATAGTTACTGATAAACTACCAGAAATGTATATTTATCAAAAAGTAATACTGGTGTTTGAAGTAAATGCATATTGGTCTTCTGCACAAAAACATACATAGAAACATTACTTAAGTTGCTTAGTCAAGCATCAAAATTGAGGAAAATACAAAATTATGATGACATCTCTTGAATCTAAACCACACTAAATGAGGTGGGAATTCTGTGGGGGAAGAAAATTAATATGATTATGAAGTTAAGGATCATTTCACAATGCATTTTCATGGGGAGGAAAGAAAAGTATTTTTCAAAAACAAACTCACTTTGAATGTGAGAGGAAATTCAGTGTGAAGAAACAGCGTCCTTTAAGATGATTCAAGGTGAAGTATCAAAGGGCTACTCCAAACTATAAAGGTGTAAAATGGTTATTTCTCAGGAGAATCTATAGATGGGAATTGTCACCCTGTAATGAAATGCAGGTGATGTGATACCTGTAACTATGGTGAAGAGTATCTTTCGACTCGGAAAAGCCTCATTTTGGCTGCAATCAACCTTTTCATGTGGTGTTTCCCAATCTGTTCATCACTTCCTGCCATTTTGTGCACTGAAAGTAGTTCAGCTTTTTTTCTGGGGTGTTGCAGCATCAAACACATCTAGGTTATAGTGGATTGCAAAGAGCACCTGTAACAGTCTGATGGTCTGGGCTGTCAGTGCTCCAGCCCTGAGTTGGTACAAGACACTTCTGCTGCCAAAATTGGGAATCCTGTCCCCTGTGGTCTTTGTCCACTTGTTTGTGTCTAGATATCATTCTTCTTTTACTAGCCATGAAAATGTCTGCTTTCTGGCAATGACCAGGTTTAGTGTTTGCTTTTTGTTTTGACTAATGAACTGATAGGATCCCCAGGCTAGTTCATCACTTGGCACACACATGCCAGTGGAATGAAGGAAGGGTGAGACAGATTTTCAGTCTTCCTCTGAACTATAGCAAAGTTTGTCACAGCAATTTTTGCTGTGGGATAATGAACCTTGGTTTAACCTCATTGAAAGATCATAGCATGTCACCTAAAAGTGCCAACTAAATTTTAAAAGATATGCTTAAAGCTTCACATGAAGTATTATATTGGCTTGGTAGGAGGATTTCGGGACAATGAGCAGTTTTGCTTGGTGTTTTCCAAGGAGATGTTAAGAGGCAAGTGACCACAGAAGTAACAAGGGATAAAGAAATATCCAGACACCAAGGTTTGGAGATGTTCTGTGGCTTTAGCTTCTCTCTGGGACTTAAAAAATCATCACTCTTCTCTGAGGTTGCTCTTTGTCCTGAGGTAGAATGTATCTTGCACTACAAACTCATGGGATTGAATTACAGGTTACAGGACTACCACCTGCCAGAAAAAAATAAATTTAAAGAATCACTTTTAATCATTTTGGGATTTCTCTCTGAATGATCTTGAGGCATGGAGCTCTTGCCACTACCTACAGTAGATTTTCAAGAGCCTTCAACAAAGGAAACCACCATCTCCTCATTTCTGTTTGACTGGTGTATGAAGCTCATATAGTTAATTTAGCCCCTGCTTTGTGAACACTGCTCACTTCCTAAACCATGATGCCTTTGTCCAATATTAAGCTTTCTAGATTAATAACTAAATTGGATTTCTTATTATCATTGGAATGTTGGGACAAATTAAGAATGACTTTCAAGTAGAACTTGATCATTAAAATATGCTATTGAGGAAGGGACTGACCATTTTAAGACATGAAATTGAATCAATAGACAAATACTTTGTTTTCAGTTACAAATGTCAAGATTGAAAGTATAGCTCCAGTAGCTTATGTTCAGTTTTAGAGAAGGAAGAGGCTTTTCATGGGCAATCAAATAAAGGGAAATTCAGTTTTTGGTATTTTAGAATATTTTATGACTGTACAACAGTACATAGTCTTGGTGCAAGTGTTGTGCTTGTTGGCGTTTTCTTTCCAAACTGCAGGGAGTCTCTTACTTAAATAGTTGCAGTCTTATCTACATTGCCAAATTTTTTTCTGAAGCTGCTAGAGAAGCAATACTAGTTGTGAAAAGTCACAGTTTGTTTATCATAGCAATTTCATCTGGATTAAATAGTTTTGTGATCTACATTTAGTTGGGAGGAAAAAAAAGGTAGCAAGCTATATAATACTGCTGAAACTTAGTTACTTGCAGTGCCCCAGATTTTAGAAATTACTTCTGGGAATAATTCCAGTTGATAATTACCATTTAAAAATTTCTTTTTAGCCACTAAGCTTAATTACCCATGTAAATATGTGTTAGAATTTAAAAGTACCATAGATGCAGTAAAAATGAAATGGGAATGTGTTTGCTTGTAGATACAACAGAAATTTTGTTCTTTGATGTGTACACAGTACTAAATAGAAATCTAAATAGTAGCAGCAGCATTTGAAAGATATTTTACAATGCTGCTTTTCCCCCTCCTGGTTCTTGTTGGTCCAGTTTCATGATCAGGATGTCATGCTAAAAAGCCCCTTCACTTTCTGTTTTGAGGCTGCTGAAGTGGTGGATGTTCTTAATGGCATTTCTTAATCTACTGTAGATGGAGTGGCACAGGCAGATGCATTTAAAACTGCGGATGTACTGGAAACCTCAAACAGTCTTTACTTGGGGAGTAGTTTTTTGAACTGAATATATATTAGCCTTACTGTAGACTGGGTTCATTAACATGAGGCTGCAGCTCAGACTGAAGCTTGCCTTGGTCAGATCTGTAAAGCAGTGAAAGGCAGAAGCCATTTGTAGATGTTGTGTTGAGAGAGAGAAAGAGATGGAAAAGTGTAAAATGTGGCTTGTCATCCAGTGTAAGCTGGTCTTGATTGACATGTACTACATAAATTATCTGGGATTTCTGACCCAGCTTTTCTGTACTCTCTGGCTTCTCCATGTTGCTCTTTCTATTTTACTGTTTTCTGGCTACCTTCTCCCTTGGCTTCTGAGCACACCACATTTGAGTTCATGCTGAAATACAGGGCATCAAGTCCAGCATTCTTGGGGACCTGAAGCAGGTTTACCTGGACCTCCAAGCTACCTCATGAATGTGGTTTTTGTTGTGAGTGGTGTTTTTTTTGTTTTATTTTCCTAGCAAAAGGTTAAATAGATGGAGGGAAAAGAGGCTGTTGAACTGGGTTATCTTCATTTGAGGAGAGATGCTAGGCATAATGTGCAAGAGAATTACCATATTAAATAAGTTGCTTTGGAATGATTACAACCTATGAGCAAACAGATAAAACTTGTGTTGCAGCCTTGTCTTCACACTGGCATGTTTCTCTGGTCCATGTTTTCCAATAATTAACATCTTTAGCATCTCTCCTGTAGCTTTGTTGTGTTATAGATGGCAGATCATCAGGGTAGACTAAAACACTGTTGAGGGGAGGAGCAGTACCCATGTTGTACTTAAAGAATAAACCTTTGTCCAGTAAAGCATTTGGAATATACAGGGGCTTATGCTGTAGTGATTCAAGCCTGAAGTTTGCCCTCCAGTGCCAAGTTGAAGTTGTCCAACTTTGATAGCGTGACACCGCATGTCATCACTGCGACTGTCACCTGCCTGAGGCAAGGAGGAATACTGGTTGGGTTTCCAAGAGGATTATCATCATAGGAGGGCAAATCTTAGCATCTCTCAGTTCACATTCATCACCAAAAGGTCAAAAAAAAGTCTTAGTTTGAAACAATTTTTAAAGCATTTAATAGCTCCTCTGTTATATAAATCCTTAGCGAAGAGGCTGGTGGGAGAAGGGCAGTGGAGCTGCTCCTGCACTGCAGCAGCTATGGTGCGTACTTTCTGTAGCCTTTTCAGCTGCTAGGTGAGAGGGGATTTTGGTGAAATTGAAACACATTTGGTTGACTAAAACTTATCCTACTCCTTACCTAAGCCCTCCAGTACCAGTTCTTACTGTGGCTTCTATACCTAGGGCTTTTAAGAACTTGTTCTGCAGTCCAGGAGAGCTCATGTCCCATGTGAACCTCTCACGTCTCTCCCTTCCCTTTGAACTGATGCTTGTTAGGATATATTAATGGAAGAAAGATTAAGGCACAGTTGAATGTTTGTTTGTATTATAATTTAAGAGCAAAATCCCCTTTCCTACATTCTTGCTCTGAAAACTTTCAAGATTAGGAAAGTCTGTGTATTAATACTAAATACACTAGGGGGAGCATTGTTGTGGGGAGTAGCTTATGACCTGGCTGGGTGGATTTAGGCCTTCGTAGTTTTATTGCTCTCTGCTTGCCTGCAATTGAGTCTTAATGAAAACCTTAATGAAAATAAATGTTTTTTCCAATACTCTTTGGAAATCCTCAGAGAGAAAGAAAAAATCCACAAGAAATGTGTGGCTGAAACTCATAACTAGAGAGTAGAAAGAGTGAGAGGCAGGAGTATGAGCAAAGTATCCAATAACCTTTCAATCCTTCTGCAAAGTGAAAAAGTAGCAAGCAATAAAGATTTGTAAGTCTGATAAAATACCTCCAGAGGACCTAATTTCTTTGCAATATTGAAGTTTTACTAAATCAAGGTCAGATGAGAAGTAGATTAGGTATGTGATTAATGTGTGTATTGGGCCTAACTAACACAGCAAAGTCAGCCAGCACACTGAGGACACTTTCATTATAAAGATTGTGCAAATAATCAGTGATGTTTAATCATGTAGTAGATTTGACTGAAACAACGAAGTAATTTGGAAAAAAAATTGCTATTTGGTTACTTCAACAGAACTTTTACAAGAAACAGCAGCTTAAATGAAAAAGAAGGGGGAAAAATACTAACTGTGCGCTGAATGGACTAAAAAACCTTTCTAGAAGTGTACACTAGTGAATTAACATTTAATGAAACAGATGAAAAACCCAAAAACCTGTTGCCAGGTTTTTTCCACTGTAAAGCTTGAAGGAGGACACAACCTCATTGCCTCAGCAAGGCTAGGACATATTTGAGGAGAAATCATGATGCTGGCTTCCTTTCTGAGTGGGAAAAGAATTCCATTATCTTTGCATCAACTCTGCATAGAAAAGTAAGCTCTCACTAAGATCTCTTCTGTTGCTAATGATGTCATTGTCTACAAGCCAGCTATCCACTTTACTGGATACTGCACAAACAATCCCTGGAATAGCTATTTAAGTAAATCACAACTAATAATAAAGAGCTGAGTTGTGGGAGTGGCTCGAATAGTTTGTATTTTATGGTGGAAAACAGCCAAAATAATACTTTTAAAACAATAAGGAGGAATCATGTAGTCATCTACTGACACCCCAACAGAACCCTGAACTTGCCAACTCTGACCATCTGCATTATTTTCTTTTAAATAGTTTCTAAGAGGAAAAATGTGGAAGTTGACAGAGCTGCTATTAGCTAGCACTTGGAAAGAGACCTGCATTTGTAATGATCTTTGCAGTTGATTAGTCTGTGCACAGCACAGCACAGTGTATGATTGCTATACTACCTGATGTAGTGTGGACTTAACTTTTTAGGAAGTCAATGTAAATCTTTCTACCATGTTGCTTTAAATCAGTTGGCCTCTAAATTCAGCAACAATATCTACATTTGGGATATTTTCTTTTCCTCTGACATGAAATAAAAATTGGGTAGGATAGGGGAGAAGTACTTTGTGGTAGAAGGCTGGAAATCTGTTGTCTGGTTAGGGAAGAGATCCAGATGTTTAAGGAAGTGATGTATTCTTATTTCCCTTTTATCCAGGCTAACCAGTCTTTGAAAAATACATGCCTGTGGTACTCATATGAGAAAAAACATAAAGATGAAAAGGCCCTCAGAGAATACATTAGAATCTTTTTTTTTCCACTAGAACAAATGAGCAGCTTGACCAGATGAGATCTTTGTCCACCCAGACCTGTGTTTTAAATAGCTACTACATGATGCCTGGGAAAAAAATAGATTAACTAGGCAAGCTTTTAGTGAGATTTCCTCAGAGGGTTCTGCCAGCCATTAAAAATTTGCAGTTCATGGGCTCTTTGACCTAAATGTATTTTGGTTTTGCATTTAACAGCCTGTTGTTGCTTTTATAAGGTTTTACTATTGCTTTCAAACCATGTAAACTAGTAGGAACTACAATATGCTGTGCTGAGAGGCATACAGGTTACTTAAGAGACTGGTACAAACTAAGCAAACCCAGGATATTTCATCTGCTTTCTAAGAAAAGTGGACAAGTGTATAAGCAGGGTCTATCATCCCAAGGGAATATTCTTCTCTCACTAGCTTACTGCCTTCTATATGGGAACTTGCTTCAGAACTGAGCTGTTTTCTCATGAACTTGAGTACCATGTTTAGGCTTTGACTTGAAATCAGCATTTGGATATTATTGGAAATATATTAATATAAAAGAGTAGACCCAGTTTGTGGACAAGCTCACTGGGAAATAGGAAGTTCTGGTCTTTTAGGGATTCAAATATTGATATAACATGTTTTACTAGTCCATCAAACAACTTTCTAGAATTTAACCTGCCAACCTGCTGTTTCTGATGCTATGACCTTATTGACTAAGCTAAGTAGAAAGAGGGAGCTTACCGAGAGAAGAAGTAGATGACAGCATCCCCATTCAGTTGAGAAAATCAAGTCAAGCACCTAAACCCCGAAATTTGCAATTCTGTTGTTCACTTTCTTCCAGCCTCCTGAGAATCTATCACTGCTGAAAAGGGTGGAAACAAACAGATAAAGAGCTCAGAAGTGGCTGATCAGAACAGCTATTCTCTCTGCTTTTTCAGAAGTGGTGTCAGTTGTTGTGCTGCTTCTTCTGTGTCTTTAAACGCTGCTTTTCCAGAACAGGATTAAATTTTTAATAGTAGCAACAAGAGAGTCAAACCACTTTCACCTAATCTATTTTCTTCTTTGGCAAAGTACCTGTTAGTACCATCTTTAATATCTACATGCCTGTCAAGCAGAGATCTTCATAATAAACTTGGTGTTGAAAGGGAAGGAGGAAAGGAATATTACTGATGTAAAGCTTTTGATTTATATTTTAAGTATTCATCTGCTTCTACCTCTTCTGTGCCTTTATCCATCTACCTGTATCTATTTATCTTTAATAAATTTGTACATACCTGTTTTAAGTGTTTGCCCCAGCATTAAACAAGCTTTGTATTTCAAATGCTGGGCCACTTTTAACTGCTTATGTGTAGGGTCTGTGGAAACACCATGGTCTTATGGGGTAAATGTATAAAAAATTGCTGTGCATGTAGGTGCTGGATGTTCATTTCTGGAGATGAATTGACATGAAGAATTAACCCCAGTGTCCCTCCCCCATTTCCTAAAATATGGGGAAAATGTCAAAATTAGAAGAAACAATCAGCTTTAGACATTAAACCGGCTGCACAGCAAAGCTACAAATGTAGGTTACTTATTATTGATATTTAAGTAACTGGTACCTTTATTTTCAAGTATATTGACCAGACTGTACCTGTGACACTAATGTTGTTCACCAGTCTGGATCCCAGAATAAACACCTCTAAAATGACAGCATATAATGTTTCCCTTGATTTTCCTCAGACCTTTTGACCTAATGATGGAAATCACTAGTCAAAATGTGTTACTTGTGGATCCTTAATTGAATTTGGATCCCAGTTCCTTCTCTTTGATCTATGATGTCCTTTGGCTGTTGGAAAAGCTCTTTGTTTTTCCTGTGGCTTTTATGATCCTTGCTGGTAGCTATAGCTATTGACATTGGTGGTGTTGGCCACATCAGGGAAGCTGCTGAGAGAATGTGGAGATTTCACTAGCAATTGAAGTGAGGAACCTGGGTAAAAGCAGAAGAAAGAGGTCTAGAGCAAAAGAAAGAGGTTGAAGTCTATTATTCACTGAAGGGGGAAGATCACAGACTATCTTTGATCTGAGAACTAAATGTCCTAAATATTTTTTGCACACAATTCACCCCCACACACAAGTATTCAGTTAAAGTAGGCAAACAAGCTAAGAAATCTTTACATGATTAAGGGATTTCTGATGCTTTTTGAATGAGAGAGGTTTGTATATTTTAAAATTTACTAGAAGTATAACGTTTAATTTGTCTGTGAAAGGAGAAAATTTGACTCAGAGATAGACCATGATCAGGAGGAATTTCTTTATGCTTTAGCATTCTGAGAATATGAAAATTGCATTTCTGTTGGTGTTTGGACTGTCAGTACCTGTGATAGCAAGTTATGCAGAAATTTGTACTGCTGTTGTAAGATAACGCTGGCACAAAAATTAACTCCATCAATCAAATTTGGAGCAGGGTACTCCTGAAACAGGGAGATGAGTCTGCAAAAACTGATAAATGTTACTCAACACAAATTCTCAAATACCCTGCTGGAAGGGATTTCTCAGAAAGAAGCCTTGTTAAAACCCATCTGTCTGGAGATAGTTTTCCCCTGAAGCAAGTGTGTTGCAGCTCTGCTGTATTAGGATGGACACATAAAAGTTAATTTTTCCTCAGTAAACTACAGCAGTGATATTTAAGTACAGAAGTTCTCATAAATCTAGTACACATGAATATATTAACATAACTACTTAAGTATAATACAAATTCTCATAAATATCATACATAAATATCTATTTTAGTCAAATGTGTCCACACACTTCCAAACTATTAGTGTATCTAGCACACAGGTATACTTTGAAATGTGAAATTTGTTCACATGGCAGCAATAATGGAATTCAAGTTTTACTTTAAAAGTTTTTTCCTATTATGTTTTCTGTTTGTTTTTTTTTTTTTCTCTCTAGGGTTTATGTGTAAGTTTTCAATGAAGAACATAAGTGTTGTCTTGAAGGGTTTCTTATCTTACTAGTAAATGTTAATGCATTTCTGAGCAGTGCCTTAGATATGTGTTTAATGCTTAAAAAACTATGCTCAAGCACTCTAACTGGTACCTCAAAACAGAGTTTATGCCAGAATTAGAGATCTGAACAAGACCTCAGTACACCATGGTGGAAAACATCTAGCAGTCAACCTGTTGATATCTCTGGAAGCTGTTCCTTGACTTTGGCATCCAAAAGCAGTTGTTCTGGTGGGGCAAAACTGTCAGCTTTGAAAATATGGCAGAGCTTCACTGCTGCCTTTTGTCAGTGCTTGGATGTCCTTCTGCTGGCACGTCTACATCTCCCTCTACTCTTATATGTGTGATCAGAGAAATGTTTTGTATGCAATGGCTTATAGATCACAGCAATTACCCATTGCAGGGGAAAAAGAAAACTAAGCTAAATTTTGCTTTTCAGAAGAAGTGAAAGCTATGTTTCTTAGGTAGGTAGAAGGTGCAGACTTCAAAAAGGCCCCTCTGAGTCATTGTTGGTTTTGAATTCTTTTCTGTTTAATGCCTCTATAAACATAGGAATGTGCCTGCATAGGAATTTATGGCTTCAGGGATTGCAGTTGTAGACTGAACACCTAGAACTTGGCATGGCAGACCACGCCAAGATCTTGGCATCCAGACCACTGGTCTGGGTGAAGCCATGGGCAATTTCATTGAAACCCTTGAAGCATGTTTAATAGATACTCCCCTAAGATCCCTTCTAACCAGAACAAACTGAGGACATAAGAAAAACCAGACACACCTCATCTCAAATAGAATGGGTTTGTAATTTAATAACTACCTGTCCATAGATTAGATCTAGAACACTGCCTGATACAGACTGACTAAAGCTTTGCATTGGGAAGTTTTCCTAGTCAGAACTGGAAAAATCAATGCTTTCTCCTATCTTCTTCTCTTCAGGGATGAGGTGGTCACATACAGAACAAAATTGCTATTACCAGTGATATTTAGTTGTTTGGGTAAGCACCTAAAAAGTCTGTCCTGTATGAGAAACTGCTGGTGTTGACAGAAATGCTCTGAATACTTCAAGAGTCTCCCAAGATCAATGGTATTTGTCTGCCCCATGGAGCCTGTGCTTCCCTGCTTGGTCAGCTCCCTCATCTGGAAAAGCCTATTGCCAAAGGTGTGTTCTGGATGCCTGAAGCGATTTAAATCCAGCTCAGGTATCTTCATAATAAACTGTAGTTTGGGTGTATTCTGAGCTATAACTTCTTCATGTGGTTTGAAAACAGATCAGGAAGAAACTCTGAAGACTTGAAAATGAATTTTCAGCAGAGTTTTCCCCTCCCGTGGGTTTCCATTAGAAGTGGATTACATTGTGCCCCTGGTAATCATTGAATAAATATGTTAAAAAGTGCTCGATCATTTTAGCAAGTACCCTCCTGTGGCTTCTGCAAGTGCCTTGTTTGAGTTTTACAAGATGTTCAACATTTTCTCTGCCTTATTGGTTTGACCTTTAAATATTATTTAAAAAGTGAATGTGATATCATCTGCAACTAGCAGATAAAGGCTTACGAGTAAAAGGACAATATTTTGTTGGAGGATTTGCTATGTTTAAGAGCAGTGTGGCCTTTGAAGGTCTTGAGAAATAGCAGGAAATTTTGTGTATTTTCTAATACAAAAAAGTAAAAGGCCAAAGCTTATAACCTGAACTTAGAAGTTTTTTCCACCTGATCTGATTTTTCTCTTCTATATCATTAGTCACATGCTAGGCAGTATAAAAGTATATTTAGAGGAAAAATAAGATGCAGAACTATATATTAAAGGTGAAGCAAGACATTTTTCTTCAAACTCACATAGTATATAACCAGTTTTAGGATGCTTGTGAAGGAGTTGCAGTTTCTTAGTCTGGATAAGGAGGACCGTGGAGTAAAAATGAAAATTTTCATTAGAAAGAATAATAATAAAAAAAAGAATGTGGGTCATTTCATTATATACAAATATATTTTTTCTCATTTCATAATTATTTTCAGGTTTTAGTGCATTTTTTCAGATGATTTAATATAATGAGTGTAGAACAGCAGTTTGCAGGCTGTGAATACTCATAAGTCCTGTGAGAAGAAGCCAGGAGTGTATGTGTTGTCTGTGTTCTAGGACTGGATGGAATTTGGTTTCTTTTGTTTTGCCCATGAATAGCTTATTTCAACTTCTGTTGCTGAAACACCCACCTTCACTGAGAAGCTGCATATTGTTTCATTTAGGGGTTTAGAATACATAAATTGGTGTTACCTGATGCATCTCTCCCTCTTAAAATAATAGATACGGTATTTAGGCTGGAATCAAAATATTGTATGAGTTTGTAATACTATTAACTAAGCCATCTGCATTCTACAAAAAGTATTGCCTTGATATCATTTTCCTCAGGACCTTTTTTAAGTTATTTGAGGAAAACATATGCCAGTTTTGCTGTATGTGTATTTTCCTCTCTTTCAGAGCTAGCCTTTCTGGCTGTAAGCCTTGAGCTACCTTTGGTAAAGGAGAGATTTAAAAAGCTTTTTCTAACAAAAAAGTCACAAGAATGAGCCCTTTCTGCCACCTGGGACTACAAATATGTCTCCTCAGTGTGGTGTTGCAGTCAGGCTCTACTGACTCTAATTGATCCATTAGGGAGAACATTGAGACTATAAAGAGAGTCTTTGAGCAGTAGATCCCTCTGACCTTGACCTCGGAGCAGAGTGACAAAAATATTGTGTGAAATGTAGACTCTGTTCAACCTGATTGTTTCATTATCCTCTATCAATTTCTGATATTTAAAAAAAAGTGTAAGCAAAAATAGCAATAAAAAGCTTATCACTGATAATTACCATAGTCAAAATGGACTTTGCTTAAACTACATAGAGAATAACAAAGATTAGTTTAAAATACAAAATACTTAACCCCAAAAACCTTTTATACATGCTGAGGTCAGTTTTCTGTTCTTCAATCCGTTTTGTAGAGTTTGCTTAAAGGACAGCTGATAGGAATTCACTTTGTGTTTAACCCTAGGCTTTGTCTCTTCCTCTCAGGTGGGAACTGAAACCCTTTTGTGCTGAAGTCAGTAAATGTTTGATAAGTACCAAATATAATAAAGCTAATTTCTTATTGTATGAACACTAATTAGAAAAAAAAACAACCCCAAAGGATGTGGTAATGGTGCTAGTCTTTTCTATGACACAAAGAACAACGGTTGAAAATGTTATAATTAAGACTGCTTGAGTAATAAAATGCTACAATCCCTTACTTCTTCCTCTTTTGGTTTTTTTTTTCACACCAAAAAATACCAACATGTCTAGGTATTATGCAAAGCTTTTGTCTGGTTATTTTATTAAAAAGTATTTAGATACCTTTATTTATACTCTTCCAAATTTGAAACACTTTGTGGATGTTTCCTTTTAATAGTGAATATCTTTTCTCATCTTTCCTAGAACTGGGACTGCAGAGAACTTTTTCACATTCCTGAAAAAAGTCCAAATGAAAGCTAAAATAATTCAGTTCAGATAACTATTTATTTTGCCTCTTTGGGTATCCACACATAGAGTTATGTGTGTCTTGCTGAAAACAAGATTTGCTGAGGCTAGACATAAAATGGTTGGAAATGGATTAATGAGTCCTGAAAAGAGTCTCGGTGGGACTTGATGGCCATCCCTAATGGAAGGAGCTTTGTGGATGAGGCCTGAAAGTTTTTCCTTCTGTCAGGATTGTGCCATATTTGTGCACCTGACCATGACTTATAGCTGCTGTGGACTTCAGTAAATGCTCCCTGAGGAGAAATATCATGACACAAGCTGTATTTCTGTAAATAACAGGTCTATTAATAACCTGCCAACAGGTTCACCCGTTCAAGGGAGAGAGCTTATTCTTGAAGCTATTAGTTTGGTGCTCAACAGAGAAAACTTCTCTGAGTGAAAGCATTTTGTCAAATCAGGCAACAAAAGACCAAGTGACTTCAGAAATCTTTGGGGCTTAATAATGCTGCATTTCTTCTTGCCCCAGTCTTTGCAAGATGTTGTATTGTTCTAAAAAATCAAAACCTCATTAGCACTTAAACCCAGGAAACTACATGCTTCTTCATAATCTGAATGGGGCTAGGGGGCTCATCATCTGCCTCTATTTCCAAGCAGGGAACTTAACAGTGTTCTCCAAAATGCTTTATCAGCAGTTTTCCTTGCTCACAATGCAGTAGGTAGATGTGTTAACTTTTAACAGGAGCACTATGTAATTTATGGAGTCTTAGCAGCAAACATGAATACCTAAATTGGCATTCTTCTGGTTTACTTTGCTTTTTTGCTCTTCTCAGAACTATGTAGAACTCCACATGGGGGCACCAGCTTCTTGGAGTGGTTTACAGATTAAAAAAAGTTTAAATGTTTCTTTCTTTCAGCAGTAACTACTAATTTGTTATTTCACCTGGAGCTGAGAAACTTCACTACAGTGTCTCCTTTTATACTTCTTGCTACTTTCATGAGGATGTGTGTCATGCTGGCATGAAGAGCCTTCAATTCAAGCATCTTTAAGATACTTGTTAATTACTTTGTATGCATCATTAAAGATACAGATTTATATTTCTGATTTGGGATTAAACATACCCTCAGATCATGGGGGGACACATCATGCCTGCACTTTCATCTTTGATATTTCTGTTGCAATGGAATTGGTAAAAAGCAGGAATTTAAGCCAATGAAGGATTCCGGAAGAAATAGACTGTCCCTTTTCCTTTGTGTATGATTCAAATGCAGATACTCTTTATGAAATCTAGTAACTGTTTTATAACCCTGAATTATAATGATACAAACCTAGCATATTTAAGATCAAAACTGACTTGTTATATTCTGGCTCTCTAAAACCTTTTGTTTGAGCACTGAGTGTGTGCCATCTCCCTTTGGTTTGCTTTCCAGCTGGAACTTGCTATTTACCCTTTCCTAAATCTTAGCATTAGTAAAAGCTACAGGTTAAACTACTTCTGTTTAAAATTTCATACTCTGGTTATCATTTTGGAGCATTATATATTATGACATCTTGAGAAGTTTATAACAGTTTGTTTTTCTGGAGGAGGCTGTGCTGATTACAGTGTCTTTACGTTCTTTCACTTATTGTTTCTTCTCCTCATCTGCTTAAAGCTAATACAATGTAACCTTGAAATTAAACTTTAGACTTGCTTTCCAGGATTTCAACAGCAGAGATGACGTGAAAAATGACTTGAGACTTGCAAGAAATGGTTGAAGCAGGATTAATACATTACTTAATTGGAAAGCCCTTTTACCCTCAAAGGGGACTTTATTATTCGTGTTGTCATTTTTGGCCCTGAGTAAATTGCTTAGGAGCTACTTAGTAAATCTTGTAGAAGTTAGTGGTACCTATGAATGTGAGATTACCACTGCTTTGTTTAAAGCTGCTGTAGCCAAGAGACAATTTCAGGGTTGTGATTGCTGGCAGGACTGAAGATGTAGTTGAAATGTGTTCCTGGTCAGCCCACTAGTTCTAGTTCATTGATGTTAATTATTGTTTAATTATGTCTTTATTTATGAATGGCATAATAGAGACTTCAGTGCTCTTCAGATTACCCAGTGCATAAATGGATATTAGTCCCTCTCCTCCTCCCCTTAGCTCCATCACGTCTAGCATATTTGTGTGCAATTTATGGGTGTCTATGGATGTTTCAGTATTGGGTCTCTCCTTGGAGTCCATCATCTCCAGATAAAGATATGACAGCCACCAGTGAGCTCGGATTGGCCTGTAAAAGGTTTTCTTTAAAGGGGAATTGGAATGGTGATGATTAATTTATAATTTGATTTCCCATTTACCTAATACATCTCAAAATTTAAATGAGATTCCAGGAAGCACTGATCAACATTAAGCATGAGCAAATACCTAGAAGTCTTGTCTCCTGAAAAATCATGATGGTTTCAATTATCAACAGTTCAGGTCATTTACATGTCTGACCCAGTTTTGAACTGTATATTACAGGCAGAGCTTCACCATCATCTTGGCATCTGAACTGTACACGATGCTTTAGGGAAGCTGAGCCTCGGTCAGCACT
This sequence comes from Galbula dea, assembly GCA_013399015.1. Classification (NCBI taxonomy): domain Eukaryota; kingdom Metazoa; phylum Chordata; class Aves; order Piciformes; family Galbulidae; genus Galbula; species Galbula dea. The sequence continues at coordinate 1,587,772 of VWZX01007861.1, forward strand.
CGACACAGGCTGTGGTAGAGACTTTGGACAAACCTTATATATCCTTAGGCTGCTTGGAGCACCTTTAATTTAAAATGTGAATACCTGCTTGGGTATTCAGTAGTGGCTGAGGTGAGATTGTCATCTTTCATTACTGCATTAACCTTTAGAACTGACAACAGTGTGCCAGCATGCAATAATCGACCAGAGGGCCACGAAAATTAGTTTCTTACCTAGTGATTGCACATATGGTCAGGTCTTTCACCCACAGGACTTATTTTGCCAATGACATTCCCTTCTCACCACATTTAACTTTGTTTTTTAATTACTGGTTGAGACTGTCATCTTTTTAAAATGCTTACCCCTGAGTGGGAGAAACACCTTTGCATCCCTTGAAACTCATAGCTTTTCCAGCTCTGCTTTTGTGGGATTTGAGAGAGTGTAGGTCTGAGGTAGTTCCCATGGCTGTGTTTTGAGGGAAGGAACAAGCATTTGGGACCCTCATGCATTCTGAAATAGAAACTACAGTTTTCTGTTTCACACAATCTGTCCCTCAGTGCCTGTGCTCCAACAAAAACCTCTTATCTAACAAGCTAGGCACACTTTTTTTTCCTTTTGTGATATGGTTTTGTGAAATTAAAAAGTTCTGAATGCTTAGCACTTAACAGGCATGTGCAATGTCCATTATAAATAGGATATTGGTGTTTAGTAAGCTTGTTTTTAAATAGAAGTAACACTATGTCTGATTTGGAAATCAGAACTTGATTCTAGGGATTGATTCTCAGTCAAATTCAGGTGATGTAAAGGTAACTGCAAAGTAATGTCTTTAAGTCAGTGTAAACACATGGTAGGCCCATGTGAAAGAAGCCTTAGAGGGATAATTTTGCATACTGAGCACGTTTTGTCTGAACCATATGTTATTAGAGGCTGTTTTGAAATTGGACTGAAAGCTTTAGACTCCTGCTCTTGAGGGCTGATCTACCATTTCTGTTATGTAGTGTAACACTTTCTTAATTTCTGATAAAATGTATATTGAGTAGATTTTTATACTTGAATTTCTAGAACTTGCTAATAGTAAATCACACCATACCCTACATGCAAAGAAACTATGCAAGAGTATTCATGCTAAAAGTGCTGAAACTGATAGTGAAAGTAATTTAAAGAACTAATATCTCCCCTTGTTACTTCCAGTCACTTAAACAACTGAACCAAAATGAAATGTTACTTACTTGAGCTGTGAATTATTGCCACTATGTCACTTAAAATTGTGGGGATTGGAAAATTATATGCAATGATCTTCCTTTTCTTAAACAATAGTAGTTTTTATTTGTTTGTTTTTTATGGTGCTGATTGATGTCCAAGACACTTAAGAGATAATCAGGCAGTTTCTAAAGTACTTATCAAGTAAATTAGAGACAAGTTGAAGCAGCAGCGTGACAAATTTATGTCGATTAAAGGAAATTGTCTTAAATTAATGAAGTAATGAGAATACAACTTGTGCCCAGCCTGTGTCCAAGATTTTTCCCTCATTCAAGCAGAGAGATTAGTGACTTGTCTGCATATGCAAATATCCCAAAATAACTATTTTTGAATAATTTTTCTGAATAATTGCTTGGTTATAAATTTCCCACATAGGCAGTCATACTCCAGAACAAAAACTAAGGAATTAGTTTAACTTAATGGAAAAGTGAATTGTTATTCAAAGATGAGGGTGACTTTGTGGAATTTATTCTAAAATAATTAATTATCAAGCACTGGCAAGCTTGAGGATTCTGAGCTCTATTATAATGTGTGATGCTTTTATGGATTTTGAGGCAGGAAGGACCCACAAAATCACCAAGCCTATGGAACATGTGTCAAAGTCCTGTAAATGTCAGTCTTGTCCCTGTAACTTATTGGTGTCATTTATAGCTAACAATATTTTGATTTTTTTTTTTAGAGTAAAGATGAATCTTCTACAAAGGTAATCAGCTCTTGTATATACAAAACATGGAAAAACTACAATGAAGTTACAATTCATTGCTCTCATAGTCTAAAAATATTTGTCCTCATTCCTCCTCAAATCTCCCTTAGCTTAATATTTTCCTGATGGAGAAATTAAGGAGACAAACACAACTCACTTGCTGCTTCTTTTTGGTGAAGTATTTTACTACAAATTTACATAACAAGCAATTTAATTTCTTACTATAATCCCAGAAAGTTTTGATGACCATCTTTGTGAATGTAAAATTGTATTTGCAGCTCCAGTGAAACCAATCAGTTTTATAAGAGAGAAATGTCCTTTGACATAATTCTCTGCAGGGTCACTTAGGAAGATATACGCTTAACCAATTAAAACTTGTCTGATTACAGTCTTACCTGGATGCTCTCTGGACAAAGCATTTTGTGGAGAAATTTTGATGCTTATACAGCAACTGATTTGATTCTTGATTTTTTTCTGTTGCTAACTCAACTGCATTCAGTTAAATGTCTTTCCTAATTCACTATGCATATCTCTTATGAGCTCCCTCATGCTTGTTTCCACAAGATATTTTTGACAGTTGAAAACAGTTTGAGGACCAAATGCAGTTTTCTCAAGTTTGTGAATGTGTTTTATTATCTTAAGCTAGTGCTTCAGTTCTGTCAGTATATACTACGATGCCTATAAATGCAAATATTTTTAATGAAGGTTCAACATCTCCCAGATGCTTATGCTGAAGTAGTCATACTGCTTCTGATTAATCACTTAATTAGATAGTTGGTGCTTCCAATACTTTTGATGAATATTCTGGCTTTTAGATCAATATTGCATTTTCCTGTTCCTTCTGGGACCTGGACTGCTCCATGTGACAGAGCATGCATGACAATGTTGAGGATGTTATTAAGCTTCCTTTATAAATTAGCTTGTTTTTCAATCAGTTATGCTTAGATGTACAAGAGATCACAGTGTTTGGTGCAGCAAGTATCACTGCAAATCCTTTTATGCCATAGATAGCAAAAGCAACTCAAACTGTTGAATTCTTACTGAACTTGTCTCCTGTCTCTCTCCTATGGCTGTATCAAAGTAAGAAATGACTTAGAGAGTAACCACCTCACCAAGAAACTTACAGAAGATATTCTGCAGCCTTAGAATGCCAGTGGCAGCAAAAGGCTGCATGTTTGTCATCTTCTACCCTAAAGTTAAACCCTGATGAACTCAGTATTCACAAATGTCTTGATGCCTGTCACTGACCTGGGAAGCACACTCGGATCAGGTGCTTGATATGCAGTGTCCGTGTCATGCTTTAAGTATTCACTGATGGTCTGGCCATGTGAAAGATGAACTATGCCATCAATTCTAAGTGATTAGAGAGAGTTCAAAATGCCTCAGTGGGTTGATTTTACTGCTGATTGTTCTCTTGATTTGATAACAGGATTATTGGATGACACCTTTTTGGATAGAATTTCTGGAAACATAACCAAGTGGAATGCCAGATATGTGAGAGAGTAATGTGGAGCTCATGAAAGGCTGTGGAAAATGTCTGATTTTCACTAGTGTTTAGATATTTGGTGTGACTTATACTGAAGGTAGAGAATAGCATGTATTAAATTCTAACTTGAAATAAACCTTACAATAGAAGACCTTATTTTAGTCAGGCATAGTTAGGAGCACCTCTATATTTTTCAGGTATTTAAACATGTATTAAATCACTCTTGAATCTTGATGCTAAAGCAAAAGATGCCCTTTTCCATACTAGAGTAGGTGGTGTTTTCATGAGCTAAACCAGAACCTGACCAAGGTCTTTATTGTTACAAGATGGACAGGGAGAGCTCCTTGAGTAAGTGTACTTTAAGTAGAAATCTGGGGTTTTGTTAAAAACAGCTTTAATACTGAGATTCCAGGTGTTGTCTGTTGCTTCTGATTTTCATTTCCCAACATTTTTTGGGATGTATATGAAAGTGTGTCTGTGTGTCTGTGTGTGTGTGTGTGTGTGTGTGTGTATATATATATATATATATCCATCCTGAAGTGGTTTTGTGGGTTTTTTGAAGCCTTTTAATCAGATGCAAGGAGGATAGTGTGATTCTAGTCAGCCTAGTCCCTCTCTAGTAGGATATCTCAGTTTAGAGCACACCTGTTATTTATATCTTCAAGTTACAACAGGAATATACCTAGGAAAGTTGCAAATGGGATGATGTACACACACAAAGAGAATTTCCAATTTGACAGATCTATAGTCAGAACCATTTTCCATTTGTATACAAATTTGGCGGCTCTTAATGGGAATCAATTAAAATACCAGAACCTATAATTACTAGGACCTATGTGCCTTGGGATAAGGTGCTAAATGTAGGTAACACAACTTCTGTGTTTTATTTCAATTGATCTGTTTAAATAAAAGGATGGTATTTTGGTGTTGAGAGCAGTTTCTGAATTTCCACTTTGAATAACCATTGACTAATAGGCAAAGTGAGAATATTTTGAAAGCCAGAATGTTTTCTGCTTTGTGACTGGGTGGTGGCACGAGGCTTTCTGCAATTATTGTCCACGTGCTATTCAGATCTAGAAATCTTTCTGTTGAACTGTGTAACTATCACAGTTTGCACCAGTATCTGGTACTAGTTAGGTAATGCTTTCTTTAGTGCATGAATGCAACAAAAGAGTAGGATTTGTTATAGGAAAATACTTTTTATCATCTTTCTGCAGCAGTAAACAAAGTTTGCCTTATCTTTAAAATAGGCCTATTTAATTGCTAACGACTACATAGTGAAATTACTTTTTGTATGGCATTAGTTATCCAGAAATGATCTGGGGGCTGTTGAAGCTGTTTTGCATAGTGATGATGTGTGCTCCTCTCTTTTATGTGTCATGGATTTCTGCAGAAACAGGCACTCGATCATCGTTATGAAAATCTATCGCTGTTATCAATCATAGTGACTTGTGAATTTTAGGGGGAGTGGAGTAACTTCTTTAAAAGTCATGCTGGGAGGATGACATTCATCTCAGTTACTTTCAGCTGTCTGGAAGTTGTATTATTAGTTTAAGATAGTTGTTTAGACTCCTGTGTTTAAGGGAGGTTTTTAAAAGGCAGATTCAGTCTGCCTAATTAATTGATCTACCAAGCAAAATGTCATCTTGTGTCCATCAGTCCCCACTGAATATAAAGAGTGTTTTGTTTGTGCACCTAAACCTGATATAACCAATGTTGCTAGATGAAGCCTATTTTTTAGAGGCTGAATCTTCACATGAATAAGTTTTATAATTGACTTTCTTTTACAAAGTAATTTCTTTGGTCTAGCTTAACTGAAATGACAAAAATTAAGTCCATTCCTGTAGTTTCCAACTGGAAAGCCACTTTTCCAGTCAACCACAGAAGAATTGTAAGTTGCAATGTATGACAGTAAAATGCATGACCATAAAAAAAATACTCAGAAAAAAGTGGAAGCTTCTGTAAATATTTTCTACTTAAAAAAATTGTTTTCCAGATATTTGCTAAAATTCAGAGCTCCTGAGCCAATTTTCAGCTTATGGAATTTGTGTGTATTTGATCTTTTAAATAGGGTTAACACTCAGTTTCCTTCAGGATGGTGTTACAAGCATGTGCATATATTATTTATGATAGAAAAATGATCTTGGGGGAGATGGTGAGAGAACTTAAAAATCAGTTTTAAGGAAATTAATATAATTTTTGTTTTTCTTACACAGTGTTCAAATTCATCTCTGCAGTAACTTTCTTGCTCCTTGCTGTTTCTTTTCAATAATCTGTTAAATAAGTGGCCAGCAAATCATGGCTACTGTCTCCAAATAAGCTGTAATTCTTTGAAAAGGGAATCCTTTAGTTACATATTGCCTATTTTTGAGATACTGTAATGGCTTATTGTCTTTCCATATTAACTTCAATGTTTGTGGGCTATCTATATATCAAGCATCACATTTTGCAGCCTGAAAAAGCCGTTTTTTTAGGTTAGTTCATTACCAATGTCTTGAGTGTTTCTGAAAATAATAATGAAACAGCATTATCTGCCAAAACACATCATAAATATAAGAAAACTCCATTGCTTGTGATCTAGAATTTCTTGGGTTGCTTTCTCAGTCCCTAGTGAGGGGTCAGTATTTGTGTGGGTTTTGTGGTTTTGGGAGTTTTTTGTTTGTGTTTTTTTGTTTGTTTTGTGGGGTTTTTTGTTTGTGTATTTTTATTTTTGTAATAGAAATAGTGTGGTGTGGCTCAAAAGACTTTTATTAGTCAAAATCTAAACCTGTCAAAGGAGTGTGCTATGGAGCCATCAGGCAGAATACAGAATATGTCTATTCAGAGAGACACAGAATGGTTAAGGTTCGAAGGGATCACCAGAAGCCATCTAGTCCAACCTCCCTGCTCTAGCAGGGTCCCCTAAAGCAAGTTACTGTGAAGGGTGACTTAAGCACTAGAACAGGCTGCCCATAGAAGGCTGTGGAATCTCCTTCCCTGGAGACATTCAAAAACCACCCAGACACAATCCTGAAGTAAAAAAGTTCTTCCTTATGTTTAGATGGAACTTCCTGTGTTCCAGTCTCTGCGCATTGCCTTGAGTCCTGTTGCTTGGAGGACAGGGAAGAGATGGTCCAGCCCCCTATTCATCTTTGTAGCCTCTGCTGGACTCACCCAAGGAGCTCCATGTCATTCTTGCACAGAGGAGCCTAGAAATGAACAGAGTACTTCAGCTGGGACCTCACAAGGGAATATCTTTTCCAATCTCTTTCCTAAAAATCATTCCCACCGCAAATGTGACTTGCAGTAACTAAGGATTTGTCTTCTGTGTGAAACCACGTAAATAATCTCTGTGAAGCTGAGCATCTTTCAGAATGAGAGATTGCCCTTTAGTAATTTATACAATTGATACACTTTGATTACTCATTTAAGATGGTTTTTTGATCTGCCAAAGCTGATCAGATATTCATGCAGTGGCAGCAGTCTTTTGGTAATGAATTCGTTTCCCTGTCTGTCAAGCAGTAATCACTGAGACCTGTCTTAATAATTGCTAATTAATATAAGTACATATTCAATCTTTGCTCTCATCATAGTCACTGTGTGACAGTTGAAATAGAAGACAATACAGCATGGGATAAATTGTATTTCTTCATTTAAGGTGACTTAGGACTAGGAGATGCCCAAGCAGATGTTTGATATAAATGCAACACAATGTCACTACTAAATTATCTGTTTATTATCTCAATAGCTGCCCTCATTTCCTGATTTCTATACCATTTTATATTTAAGATATGTTCAGTTTTGAAATTGTAGCCATCCAAGCAAAATAGGTGAGGGAGAAAAAGATGAAAGGAGAAAGAATTTGCTCTTTTCTTGAAAAATTATTCTGTGTTTCTAGAGGAGCTGACAATTCTATTTCTGGAGGGGTTGGTAAGTACACATGTGAAAGAGCTCATTACTTATCAATAAATGGAGTTACTTTGGCTCTGAATTATGATACAAACACTGGTGCATCTGTTTCCAGTAAGGACTATAATCTAAAAGATGTCTTGGAAACAAAGTCTGCTCAATTTCTGATGCATTTGTGCAAAAGCAGGGACTTTCTTTTGACTGTGTGTTGTTCTGTGGGTTTCTTTCTACTGTGTGTCATAGACAGAAGGGCAAAAACATTGCCATTGGAAAATGTAGTTCAGGTATCCAACTGCTGTAGAAGTGCAAAGATGAGCACAAAGACTCTAGGTTGTAAGTAACTCTAGGTTGTAATTCAGTATATTTTGCACTATTAAATGCTTTCATTGTCTATAATCAACTTCTAAGTGGTATCTGACTCTCTTCTCCACAAAGGCTGTCTTGGAGTGCTTCTGGCAGCCACAGCTTATGTTCTGATGTGTTTCTGCCTGAGTTTATAAAAAAAAGAAAAAGCTGTGACTATTGCAGAACAACTCCTTGCTTTGGTACTACTCATTGCCAGAAAAAGTTCTGGAGACTCTGTCAGCTCAGTGGGACGGCAGCATGACTTGAGGTATTTATTCTTTTAATTAATACCCTTCCATACCAAATTATCTAGGCTGATAGATGACTCTGTAGCTGATGGCAGTTATTTGTAGGAGTACTTGTTCTAAAGAAGACATAGTTAATTACTAATCAGCTGCTTAGAACTGTCATCTCTATTAAGCCTTAGTTTTAACTAATGTATATTATGTGCTAGGGAATTGCTTGGAGACAAGTGGATGGAGGTGCTTAGCTGTTGTATTGGTACACAAATACTTCAGGGAAGTAGATGCTTCTGTTTTCTTCCTTTTGTCATCAAATAAAGACAACCTAGGGTTTTCTTCATCAGACAAATCATCTTTTTTGCATAAATCTGGTTCCCTTCAGGAATATTTACTGTAGACAGATCCCAAAGCAAAATATTTCAGAAGGTCTCCAGAGAGCAGCTTCCCTATGAACCACTGATGTGCTGTTTAAAAAGATTAAAAATAAAATCTTCAGACAACTTATATGGAATTTCTCTCTAGAGTTTTTTCCATAGAGATGCTGCAGAGATTCCTGATATTTTCTAATAATCCATCCTTACATGACTTGCTTCTGTTATTTTATGCTGAACAAATTACAATGTTTTTATAGGTCCCCTTGGTACACTGTTGTTAGATTCTTGCATTTTTTGTACTATGCATTATCAGGCATAAACAAACATTACAACAATTTGCCAGACAATCATAAAAAGATTCTGCACTATGCAATGTTTAAAACTTTGAGAAGCAAATTAATTTGCATATATCCCTGGTGCATTATAAGGGATTAGCTAAAGCTATTTCTGTGTAATGTAATTCTTTTAGCTCGTTTTCCTTTAGGGGCAAATCCAGGCTAAATATGATGAATAAATTGTTCCCTGCAAGTAACTTGCTGAAATCTAGTTGTGGAGGCTAATCTTAAAGCATTTTCAATAAAAAACTAATTTTCTTAAAGCACCCCACATAATGTCTAAGGATCTCCTCTATTTGCTCTGCTCTGCCTATCTTTAATCCCTAATAAAGTTTGTTTATGCCAAAACTAGGTTTTCATACTTTGTCTTCTCAGAAATAAACTGGAAGAGAAAGGCTGAACCCAGATATTTAGGGCTATTAGGTAAGTACTCTCTTCCCCCAATTCAGCTCCTTCACTTTCTCTGCTGCAATCTAAACTTTACCTATGGTTCCACAGCATATGACAAATTGGTCAACATTCTGCAGGTATCAATGCAACTGGTCAAAGTGCAAATTGACTGCAAAAGCTGGGAAAGACTTGCATGTTCTTTGTGACTCCTGGCACAGAGCTTTGTCCACCTTACTCCTTGGTTTGAAGAACTGACACTTTAATGTGCTTAATTAACTTCTCTAGGCTTTATTCTGTAGACTAAGCATGGGAGGAAATTCTGATATGTTTGTTTGTCTCTACCTAGATTTGCTGTGTCTATCAGTACTGGTGAACTCTGGGAATATATATTCCTCAAATTGCTTGGGCAGAAGAACCTGATGTAGCCCACCAGAGTCCTTCACTGCCAGGACCGATTTGGTTTTGGTCATATGCAAGGGGATGGCAGTGCATTGTGGTTTGGAGCACAGCTAGGTGTTCTGCAGCTGGTTGCAGGGGTGTGTGGAGCATAGACAGCCTGTAGTACTGCCTGCTCTGGGGAAAAGGGTGCTCAAGCTGCTCTTTCAGTGTACTCAGATAAGTCTAACATCTGGTCCACTGCTTGGAGGATAGCATTACTGTGGGAGAGCTTACATGCTTCTAATGAATTGAGTGGCAAGAGGTAGATCAGTAACCTTCATGGTTTTCTTATACTTTATGAAGTACTATATACAGAAAGGCTCCTATTCTTTGCCACTTAAGTACAATGACTGATTGGACTGTGACTTTATTGTATGTTACTCTTTGAATGTTCAGAGTATGTGTTTTGGGGAAAATTCAAGAAGGAAACATGTTTCTCCTATAACCCTATTGACATACACTTATGCATAAATCAATGCTATAAGAATATTTGTGTATATTTCAATAGATGAATTGCCAATATAGCAAGGCAAAACAGCATCTCCCAACCTTTTTGGAGCCAGCATCTTTTCCTTTCCCTTGAATCTCTTCTGCTCTGCTCTCCTACATCTGTGACCTGTACCTTGCTGGTTGATAACTGCTGAGAGTAAGGCTGTGCTGGGAAGGAGTTCCAGTGCCCTGCCTTAGAATGCCATCAGGATTTACTACATCTTGGCATCAATGCAGGCAGAGGAGTAGTGAGGGTGGATGAGCTGATGCATTCTGTCTTCCTGCAGAGACAAGTATCCATCAAGCTGTGCCTTGTTCCTTGCAGAGCTGTGGAAGTAGGGCCGGTGCTATTAATGTCACAGGGAACATACAGGATGGTTGAGGGTAAAGGGGAAGAGAGATATGAGGCTGGGAACAGAAAATTAATCTAGTTGTGGGAAAGTTGTTATTGCATTACAGCTTTTAAAGGGTGTGAGGTGAACTGGAGATGAGAAAGGAAAGAACTAGATGTACATGCTCGTGCTTACGTACCTTCAGTTGGGCTAAATAGCTAAGACAGTTCTGTAGAAACTAAATCTCCAATGCATGACAAATACCTGTTTCCAAAATGAAAGCTTGGGGAAGGGAGGAGAAAAACCAACCCACAAACCCCAAACCAATACAACAAATCAGACAAGCAAGGCTATGTCCTGTCATTACAAAGGTTGAGAAAGTGACTAGAGAAAACATTGGTGCTGACAGAGTTTTATAGAGGACAGCCAAAAACATCATCAGACTGTGTCCAGGGAATAGGACTGTTTTATCAAGGGCTGCCAAGTGAGGGGAAAGCACTTCAGGGCAGCTCACTTTTCACTGGAGACTAGTGAAATTAATATAGTTAATATCTAGTGGAGATTTTGGCTCTGTTTCATACCTACTCTTTCAATAACTTTGTTTCATGATATTTGTAGTCTCCTACTTAAGAAATACAAGCAAAAGTTTTTTTTAATTAATGCATTCACATATTAAATTTTTTCTTACTAAAATTAGGTGCTTATGACACATTATGAAGGAGATAGTTGTGTCCATTGAGTGGCTGTGTTCATTTCACTTTGCAGTGATTAGTTGTCTTTTATTTTGGATGTTAACTTGTCAGTGCTTTAAAATATTTTCATTTAATAAGGAGATAAAAGCCATTTTTAGAGCTGGCAGAATTTTAACTTGCATATCTTCCCACTGGGAAATGAAGTTTATCAAACTTTACTTTCCCAACTAAAGGGGATAAATTTACTTATAAGAATCTTTTTTATAATTGCAATGAAATTGCTTTATGATTGTTTAATGAAAGCAAAACTTTTACACATGGGCTAAGATGAGTTTTGTCATTTCCACCTCCAAACAGTGACATGTTGCATTTGCTAAACCAAATTTTGGAGTACTGTCAGCACTTCCAGCTAATGGCACCAACTCAGTGCATTGGTCTCGATCCTCCATAAGCTTGTAATATCTGGAACAGAAAGCCTCTGCTTTTTGCAGCACTGCACACACTCTCACATCCAGTGACACCAGTGCTCTGATTTCACTGCTTCCAGATATTTGTACAATGATCAATATTGCTGGAAATATATTAGAAATGTCCAGGAGACTGTTAGTCAACAGACTAAGAGCTTTAAAGGGGATTGTAGCCTTGGAGCAGTGACTTTGGCTGGCAGATCTGAAATTGAGCCTTCCAAAAATTCATTGCCTCAGGAGGAAGGCAAAGGACAGAATAGGAGTACAGAGCATCAGAGTGTTTGGAGGCAAATAGTTTATTCATAAGAATTCTCCTTTCCTGAGGCAACTCTGCTGCTCTCTAGAGAGAATTTTTTTTATTACTGCCTGACATTTTTCTTGAATAAATTGAGAACCAGACTCTGAACTTGCACTCTGTATGGTTTGGGAACCTGCATACACATTGTAATAGACTGTGTCTCTTGAGAACAAATCTCAGGGAAAAATACTAAGTTTTGTCACCTGTTTGCCAAAAAAAACAAGCCACATGTAGCTTATACTAGACTGCACTGACTCTATTTTTTTGCTTTTGTGCAGGATTTGCTGAACTCCTAGGTATGCCTCATCAAATTCCCATGACATCCAAATCACCATAATAATCACCTGCAGCTTTCCCTGTAAGGTGACCAAAATGCCACTTGTTCCACTGTGTGCCTCCACTGTGCCTCCAACATATTTCATTTCTTCCCCAAATATTTTTTCTTTTTATTATTCTCAGGCAGTGATTGTTACCAAGTCTTCTTTCTAATTTGCCTTTTAAAAGTTTGACCTTTTATCTTTCCCCCAAATATTTTACCACTTGACTTTCACGAGAATCCTTTAATTCAGTTTCTGATTTTGTTCTTTGTGTTCTGCTGTCACCCTCTTCCTGCTTCTCCTTCTGACAAACATGGAACATCATCTCTGAGCCAGGTCATAGTCATGCAGCAATAACTAATTCTTCAAGAGTAGGTTTTACTCCTAGCAGCAATGCATTTCACCAATGGATGCATAGCATCCATTCTTTTGCAGTTCCCACAACTCAGCATTTAGAAGGTGAGATGCTGTCCAAAAGATGAATGCATTAGTCTGTTCAGTAAGTCTAGTTCCTTTCTTAAATTGCTCCTGCATATACAACATTTTTCCCTGCTTTTTTTAAACTCATGTTTAATGCAATACATTCCTTTTTACTTACTGTTAAATTGTAGGATGTCTCTTCACAAAGCATCCTACAACAGTCTATAATTCTGAAATTACTGATCTTTCACCTGATCAAATACAATATAATGAGTTGGGGCTGAGTAAATGAAATGAATTTAAGGAGTACTTGTTTAAGAGAACATGTGAGGAGTTAAGGAGTACTTGACTTGAAAGAAACCTCTGATGTGTAGTTCAAATATTTCCTTTCTCTTCAGAACAAAACTGAGGGTAATCATTGGATAAAGCTGGTTTTAGATTTTAGCTATTGTCTGTATATTCAAGCATATTTTGTACAAAAGTAACTGATCTAAAAGTCACATGGCAAAAAGTTAGGTATCTGAAGAACAATAACTTCTGATTTCATATGCTGCTGAAGAATTTTATAACAAGTTTTTGAGTGGTATGTATTTTTAATCTCCTTCCTATTGCTTTGAAGGGGCATAAGGTGGTTTCTTTTTCTGTTTTAATGAATATGCATCCATTTGCCATACATTCCTCAGAACGAGGGCATATAATCTAAACCATAGCTTGACAGATGAACTTTGGGATTCATTTCTGCAGATGTAACTTGCAAAGGGAAATCAGGTGCTGTGATGCTTATATGTCCAGACTTGAAGTCACTTGAAACTACAGATGAAATAAGCAGAAAAGAGACTGAGCTCTGTTTTATGGAGTTAGTGTGGAGCATCTGTGAAAATCAGCCATAAAACTGATAGTTCATTCTTACTCCTACTTCACTGATATTTTTAGCAGTAACTTTGAATTCTTTATTCTTTTTGATTTGACACCATTTTAAGATTACTTGAACATTTTTTCTGCTTTAACTGTGCAACTTATTATTTTTAGCTGCATATTGACTTTTTCTCATGTTTGGAGAAATGTGTTTTTGAAGGGCTGCCGATAGAACTTTTATCCTAGATGCCATTCCTGTCATTAGTTATTGTTCCCTCATCAACCCAGACAGAAAAATAACTGTACTTTTCCCATCACCATTTGTGCTGGGTTTTTTGACCTGCTAATAGGATGCATTTTCTTCAAAAAAGTATTCTGGATTTAGCTGATATGTTACTTTCTGGAATTTTATGGGGTATTTTCTCCCTCAGTTATATTTTTTTCTCCCTCAGTTATGGGGTTTTTGTCTTCTCCCAGATAGTGTATATAAACCCAGGGAGCTTGACACTTCTCTTCCTTTAGTGGAACTTCAGGTTTTTGGTGGTGGGTTTTTTTATTTTATTATTTTCCTATTATTTTAGTGATTCCAACATTTTCTTTACTTCCTGTCTTGTTTGGAGGGCTAGAGAAAGAGAGAAGAAAGCTCACTGCATTCAGTGTTTAGACACAGTTTATTCTTCAGCATTAAAGATGTCTCTAATAGTCTCCCTTATGACTGCTTGTCTGTGCTCAAGATTGCTTAGGTAATGTGTTTTCATCTGCTGCTGTGACTCCAGTGTGTGATTTCTGTTTTCGTAGTTTCTAGTATATAGTTGAATGTTATCAACAAGATCAAATGAAACATATGTAGTATGTCAGAAAAAAAGCTCTCTGTCACTATCTTTCTCATAATTTTTGGTTTTCACCTGTTTCTCAAATTACCCTGAATGTCAATTAAGTTATTTTTCTTGTAAGGTATTTAGGTCAATTTAAAGCTGGTGAGTTTTCTTATCCTTCAATTTTTGCTGTTTCACAGCCTGCCTCCCTTTCTCATGTTACCACAACCACATAGTTGCCAGAAGGGCAGGTAGATGTTTCAATTAATTTTGCATAGGACTCTTGCTATTCTTAATTATCTCACCTGTTTTTTTTTACTTGCTATCCTTAATTATCTCACTTCTTATTTTTTCTCTAAGATTCTCTATTGATCAATTTGTCTTCTATTGATAACTTTCAGTTATTTTTGATAGAAACAAAAAAATGTAAGATTGGGGAGGGGAATTCAAAGCAGCTCTGATTACTGATAAGGGAAAGAAGCATTTTACAGGAGAAGTTATATTTGCTTCTGCAAAAAATAAAGGTTTTGACAATGATTGTGAAAGTGAATGAGTAGGGGTGTTGTTATAGGGATGTTAAATCAGTAATGTCCAAGCAAATGGAAATGTTAAAGTTGCATGTTTCTAAAGAATGGTATGTTTTAAGATACCTTTCTTGCACTTGGGTAAAGACAGGATGAAGTTTACAACTGCTCCTTTCTTTGTGAAAGAAATAGTTGGATAAATTTCCTCCTTTGTTACCCAGGGTCCTTAATATCATGAGTCCAAAACAAAGATTGTATTTGACAGAGACTTCAGTCTTCAGGTTTAGGCAGGAGCTTTTCTCTTTAAACACAGTTCATTGTTGATGCTGGTGACTAGTTATTTACATCTAAGTTCTTCCTTTTTATACAGTGAAATATTACTCATTTGACTGATACTCAAGTCCTTCTAATAATGCAAAATCCCCCCCATTGTTTGCTACCCCTATGGTAATAATACAGACAGCCAAAGAATAAGAGACTCATTTGGTCATTGATTGAGTTCATGAAGAGTGCCTTGGCATAGCTGATTCCTTCCTCCCCATTTTACAGTCTTTATATTTAGTATGGCTCTACATTATAGATGTGGTGTCCTGAGCACTGTGACTGTCATGTCATGACTTTTCCATTTTCCTTCTCAGGAAAGGAAATTAACTTAATTCTCTGAACTTGACCTAATATTTAGCCCTGAAAGTGAAACTTCATGAAGAAATACTGTGCCGATGCACAAGCAGCAAAGCAAGGTTACATTGCCCAGGGGGTAGATTCTAAATGAAGCAGGCTTTGTGTTACCACAGGATGGTGTTTAGAGGTGAGAGTCAAAGCTGAAATGAAAGAAGGGTGCAAGTCCTGTGCTCAGCTATTTTGTGCCAGCTCTTCGTATGGGATGTAATTACTGCAGTAGCTATGAGTCACTGAAGATTAGATGTATCACATCTAATACTATGTTTTCTGTGTATGGACTTCTCTTCTTTGTGAAGGGTTGGATGTAGGACTGGAAACAAGATTTGCAAGGTACAGTTTTCGTCAGTGTACTGGAACAGCCTGTAGATGACCTTGGCTATCAAAACACTTGTAAAACTTTTGGTTATGAGGGTAACCTATTGACTGGTATTGATAAATGAAAAATCTAAATGTTTCCTCTGGTCCTCTGCAGCTTCTACAGTCATCAAGCTGTTAGTGCTCTGAGGATACTTGACTGCCTGTGGAAATATATTTTTCAGCAATGCAATGTGTTCTTGAGCTGTGGTATGGCAAGGGAAACCATTCTTTGCTGTGCCATGCTGTTCAGTTCCCATTACTACATGCATAAGGACACCAGGTTAGCATCATGAAGTTCTTAGGAGAACTGGGAGGAGAAGAGATGACAGGAAGACATCTCAGACACTGTTATAATCAAGCATCTTTAACACCATCTCACACTGTTACTTTTCACCTCTGTTTAGAGTGGAATCTCTGACATACAGAATCACAGAATATTATGGGTTGGAAGGGACCTCTGGAGATCATCTAGTCCAAACCCCAAATACAGAATTTTATTTTTTTTGTTTGCTAGTGTTTTCTGAATCTTCTAGATGTGACCAAAATATGCATGACAAATAATGATATATTTCATTTCAATGTCTTTCTGGCTGTGCTATTTTCCCCAAGATATTAAAAGTATCAGATCTTAAATTTTCACCTGAATGGATGATGCTTTAAAGAGTTATCTTTTTCTTTAGTGTCTCCCAATGAAATATTCTCTGAAGTATCATATATTTGGGTCAGAAAAAGCCAAAGTCCAAAGCATTTAAGCTTCTTATATGAGAAGAAGATTCAAGGAAGCAGAAATAATGCAAATAAAGTCAAATAATACTGTTGTACATGTGAAAGTGCCAAACTGCCTGGTTCAGTTCTTAAGGTAGAGCAATGTAAGTTCCTAACATGTGAACATACTTCTCTTCTTGCCTGGTCTGCTGATAATACTATTTTTTTATTAATGTGGATTTTGTGAAACTTTTATCCTTTAGAAAAAAATATTGCTGCTTATCCAGAAGTTTCAGCTCTGTCACTGTCAATCCTGTCAGCATGTTAGGAAGACTTAGAGAAATGAGCCCACTGGCTCTTTACACTACACATGCCCTGCAAGACTTCAAAATGCAGTATCTTTAATTTCTTACAAATGCAGCAAGCAAGTTGAACATATGAATCTGATATTCTGGTTGCATATAGTGTAGAGAGATCTAACTTGTAAGGCTATTTATTTCTACTGTGGATTTATAGTTAAATTCTTCAAATGGGCCCCTCCTGGAAACTGGTGTTCAGAGTTGTCCTCATTGATTTTAATGATCTCATGATGATCTTCATTGATCTTCACACAACATAACAAAATGAATTTCTTTTTTTTACATGGAGAAATAGTGTGATGTCTTGATATCAAGAATCAAAGCAAATTAAGCTTAAGCTTACAGTGCTGCAAGGATCTGTGCTAAAGGGCTCTAGATTCCTGAGACTTTATTTTTCTTTTCTTTTCTAAAATGAAGATCCAGTCTCAAATCAGTGGAGTTTAGTTTCCAAAGAACTTCTGACTGAAGTATTTCTGAAAGCAGAAGCACTTAATTGTTCCTGAAAATTTATTCCTTTCAGTTTCTGATTTTGCAGTAATTTTTTTTCTTATATATTTTCTTGTTTTCAGGGGTTTTTTATTTTGTTTAAACTTTGTGATCTTCACAGGGCAGCTTATTTCAGTTCTTCATTTATTTTTAAGAGTTCATTTTATTTTCAGTCCTAGAGGTCTACATAGCCTGGTAACTTCCTGCCCATCAGTTATCTCCTTCCCCAAGTGGATTTTTTTTTCTTGAAAATCCAAAGTTTGGGGTTTTTTTTTAATAAAAATAAAAAATTGGATGAGCCTGAGGCATGCAGCAAAACTGTAAGCAAATTCTGAAAGCAAAACCAAAGACCTAGAGGATTAAATGAAATGTTATATCATCATGAAAGATTGGTAAGGTTGCTGGAGGCCTTTCAATCATCATGCAGCCCAATGTGCTTACTTCAGCATTTATATAATTCTGGACAAGTTTAATAAACAATGCGTAAATGACCTGAGTTGCCATGAATTTCATCAAGCACCCACAGAAGAAATCATTCTGTATTCTTAGGTGTTTGGAAAATAAACCCCAAGCCTGCTTCATCAGCTGAGCTTTTCTTTTGAAATATAATAGGTACTAATATAAGAGTGCTTGAACCTTTTCATATTTTAGTCTGGATTCTAGACTCAAATGCTGTTGGCTACCTGTTGTCCTACTAATGTACATTGCAAGAAGCTTTACAGAAAAATGTGGTGTTTCTACTGAATATAATAGGAGGTGTAAGAAAACGTGGCCAGAGCTGAAATATAGCTCTATCTGGTGTCAAGGTCATGAGAGATGGGGTCAGCTACAAATTATATCCACTACAAATTAAAAAAGAAAATGATCCAGGAACTGACCAAGGAATGTGCCCATGAGAAGCTTTCATTTTAGTCATTTCCTGTAACTTTATGTGTTCAAAGAACTGTTCTACTTTTTATTCAATCTTATTCAAATGGAAACCCTTCATTAATTTCATCAGTACCCCTCTCATTTATCAACTGCTACAGAAAGAAAAGCTTGTTTTAATTTACATCCCAGCTCTGTGCTTTCATCTGAATGTCTGACTTCTAAGGAATCCTGAACTTGTAGTAGTGTGGGAAATAGAGAGATGGAAATAAACAGAAATAGTGTGGTTTCATTGAAGGGTTTAAAGTATCCTTTTGTAAGCATGGAGAGTGGTGCATATTTGAAAAATTCAGGGGAAGCACCAGTAGAAACTGACCCATTGCAAAATGCCAAACTGTGTTGATACTCAAAGGGAATTCTGGGTTGTAGTAGAAGGAGGGGTGTGGCTAGTACATCAAGAGAGGTTCCACTCCCCCTTTACTCTACCCTGGTGAGGCGATATCTGGAATATTGTGTCCAGTTCTGGTCCCCTCAGTTTAAGAAGGATAGGGAACTGCTGGAAAGAGTCCAGCGCAGAGCCACAAAGATGTTGAAGGGGCTGGAACATCTTCCTAATGAAGAAAGGCTGAGGGAGCTGGGTCTCTTTAGTTTGGAGAAGAGGAGACTAAGGGGTGACCTCATCTATGCTTTGAAATATGTGACGGGTGGGTGTCAGTGAAGCCCAGTGACAAGACAAGGGGCGATGGTTGCAAGCTGAAGCATAGGAGGTTATGTGTGAATACAAGAAAAATGTTTTCCCAGTTGAGGTGCCAGAACACTGACACAGACTGCCCAGAGAGGTTGTGGAGTCTCCTTCTCTGGAGATACTCAAAACCCATCTGGATGTGCTTCTGTGTGACCTGGTCTAGGGAATCCTGCTGTGACGGGGGGGGTTGGACTAGATTATCTTTTGAGGTCCCTTCCAACACCTAACATTCTGTGATTCCTAGCAGGCATGGAGTGCTGTTTTGTGGCTGTCCTTTTGCACATTCGAGGTCCCTTCCAACCCCTGACATTCTGTGATTCTGTGATATTGACAGACCTAGTAAGGTCTCTTTAGTTTTAACTCTTCTGGTTCTCTTGAAGTCTTACCAATATTAAAGAGGCCTTGGTCTGGTACTGCCAGACAATGAAGTATCTTGATTATAAGCTGCAGGAGACTGCCTATTGCAATGAAATCTCAGAGCTCATCAGTGGAGAACTGTATGTAGTTATTCTTTCTGTTATGAATGTAGATGCAGGCATAACACACTGATGCAGCAGCCCTACTACCAGTGATACAGGTATAGTTATTTATAAGGGATAGAATATAGGTAGCATAGTTCTTTTACTTATTAATTCAGCTTAAAGGCTTACCTATCCTGCTACTTTGTCTGGTTTTGATACAGATGTCTTGTAATTACTTGCTACACCATAATGTATTCAGTAGTATGTATGCACTCTTGGCTTCATCCTGTTTTCATTTCACTGTGCAGCATTAGTGTAAGTTGGTTGTGGAAATTTCCAGCCTCTGAGTGGGTTGACACCTGCCCGAGGATGATGCTCAGAGGTGTAGTCTGGTAGGTCATGAGTTTATTTTTGTTCAGTTATGAAGTTAGCTGCAGTCAGTTCCTTATTTTATTGAATTTCAAGCTGTCATAAGATACACAGGTTCCAGCTCATGAGATTTAATCCATGCCTGTCTGTGAAATTTTAATTGATCTGATATCTAAAATGTAGGAAAACATTTTCTCTGTGTAAATTACTTCGAAATCAGATGTGTCTAATTTGGGAGGGGTTTTCCTTTTTGCTTCTGGAATACTTTAACAACAAATACAAGAAGAAGCTTAATTCTCTCTGGCAATGCCTAGTGTGCCTTAGTTTCTGAGCAGTGGTTTGAAATTGTGCTGTGTAGGTTACTTATCTAAATGTGGCTTTTAAGCAGCTGCTGCATCAACAGCCCCTAGAGATTGTTGTAACAGACCTTAGAAGTAATTACTCTAACTTTACATTGGCTTCCTTCTCACTCTTATTTGTCTGCCTCTTGCTTACAAACAAAAAGTACACTAGAAACTAAACTAACAGGTTTTGCATACTGAATATGCAGATGAATTGCTTGTTGAATAGCAGGTTTCCCTTTACATTCAGATAATCAGCAAAGATAGCAAAATCATTTGTATTAAAATTACTGTCCTACTTTTTTAAATACAGCAATGGCAGAA
Organism: Galbula dea; assembly: GCA_013399015.1. NCBI lineage: Eukaryota > Metazoa > Chordata > Aves > Piciformes > Galbulidae > Galbula > Galbula dea. The sequence goes on from VWZX01007861.1 coordinate 1,608,116, forward strand.
TTTTCTAGACTTGCTAAAGTTTTCAGCCTGAATCTTTAACTACCAGAGGTTGAAACTGTTCCCCTGACCTTCACAAGCATACCTAGTTCTTGTGGTGTACTGGCTCTGTGGCTGATGACCCCATCATGACCAGCAGTGCTTTAAAGCTGTTTGTAACTGGTGGGCACCCCTGCTAAATAAAGGACAGGTGTTTACAGATCTGAGAAATAAACAGAAATGTGCCAACCTGCCAACACCTGAGAATACTCTTCTTAGATGCCCAAGAGGAGGAGAGGGAGAACTGGTGGGGAAGGGAGCTCTTTGACAAAGGGAAAATGTTAATTCAGCTTTTTCTGCATCATGTCAGCTTTGATTTCTTCTTCATCTTTGTCTGCATCCCTGAATTACCTGCCATAATTGTGCAAGTGGCTTGAATGAATGAAGGCTTTGCCTAATTAAATTGTGAAAGACTGAAATGCAGGTATAATCTGATTATCCAAGCACAATGACAAAATAAAAATAACGTGCAACTGATTGGTGTGACCTATTGAACCTAAATTTAGCTTGTTGGTTGTCTTAGGATACTGCTTTGACTAAACCTGACATTGCCTTGCATGTGTGTAGAACAGCACAAATGTTTTTCTTACATATGAAAAATTATTATCTGTAATGCACACCTTAGTGTCTGGTGGTTCAAGGGAGAGTGTTTCAACAAAACTGATACAAATGGTGATTCCAAATTCTTGATGAGTAATTTATAGTTACATATTTAACTCAAAGTAGTCTTAGGCTGATCATTATACAATATGTAAATGTCTGAAAGTAATATACAAATCATTGGTTTTGCTTTCCTTATTCTTTGAGCTGAATTTAGAGACGTTGATGCTGGTGCTAACAGTTGCCTCTGATCAGGGTTCTTTGTACTAAGATCTGGACAAATGTGTATGTGATAGGTGGCAGATGCTAAACTCATCCCTGGCAATGCACTACTGCATATTACTAAACTGCGTGCTTTTGGTGGTAGCTACAGTTATTGTACAAAAAGACAAGAATTGCTTTGTCATGCTTAAATCTTTGTTTAATGGACACAAAGTAACTCAGGTTATTTTAAGGCTTTTCCTGGAATAAAATTGCTTTCTTCATTATCCTCTGCATTTTTTGTCCAGGGTATCCACCTGTAGTGGAGCCAATAAATAGTTTTCTGGGTGAAGATCTTCAGTGCAATTATTTCAACATGATCAAAGTAGCTGGTGAGCTTCCCCCTAAACTCTGATCATGTTTTTGATATCTTTCTTTCCTCCCATACGCCACCTCGTTTCCATGAACTGCTAAGTATGGTCATCAGTTTCCTATTCCCACTGCCATGCACCAGCTGTTTTTTTCACTTGAAATACCCTTTGAATCATGTGAACCACGTGGTGGTTCTTTGGGTCTTCTTACCTGTGTCATGATCTCTGTGCTGGGATTCTCCCCTACTAGTAATAAGTGGCATGTAACACTTAATAATGACAAAATGTTTCTAATTTAAGAATCTGCTTGAAAGGCACTGCGTTTGCCAAGGCAACATAATTCACATGAAAAAGTGCTGCAGCTCTTTCCCTGATCCAGTTGAACCCTCTCTAAACACTTAGCTGCTTTTCTTTAAAGTGTCTCAGCAAGCTTTGTCTGTGAGTGTGTTGAGATGCTGAGGCAGCAAGACTAAAGACCCAGGATCTCTCAGCCTCAGACACTGAACCTTAAACGTGTACGTCAATCTTCAGGCTCTGTCATGTGTCAGGATATTAGCTGAGTGAGTGGTTTGCAGGAGATTTAATTGTTCTGGCCAGAGACAAACCCTGGGGATAAAACTTTGTTTGATTTAAAGGATTATATACTTCTGTCTGACAAGGTTATTTACATTTTCTTCACAATTAAAGAAGTTAACAGAAAAGTGTCTGTAAAATACATGCAATTGAAATTGATTTAATTGAATTCAAGATCAGTTAAACACAGTGTTGATTTCGGAAGAGACATGGCACAGTACTAAATATGGCTGCATAAACTGTAGGTTTAGATGTTTGACTTTGTCACTGGTACAGAAATGAAGATCCTTTTGATACTTAAAAAGCAATCATAAAAAAGGCAAAAATCTCTTCATGACACCATCTGGAATGCTTTTCATTTCCTGGGCTGAGCATTACAGAGGGAAGCTTTTAAATCCAACTTCAGTAGCACAGAAAATTTTCTGTTGAACTGGGTGGGGATGTAGAGGTTTGAACAAAGCAGCCCTCTCCTGTTGGGAGTCCCAGTCAGAATATTCAAATCCGATATAACTTCAAAAGGGATTATAATATTTTTCCTTCCAGTCCTGTGTTCTTTGAGCCACTTTAAAATTCTTTCTTAAAAATTTGGCTGCAGAAAGCAGGTAGACAGCATAGGTCCAGGCACAGGCTTTGTAGTCAGTTTGAATATTATCTTTGTCTATGCCAATGCCAATTAAAGCAAAGGAAGTAAAGTGAAGCTGCAGAGACCTGATCGTCAAAGACAAATCATTGCAGGTCTTTTAACCTGAGAATGCCTGCAAGTCTGAACCATGACAGGTGAAGCACATTTGGACATTTATTGGTATTTTCATTTTACTTCAGTATTGTTTTCTTTTTTTAATAATTAATAGCCAACATCACTCTGACAATCTCTTGCTTCCTCTAATACTTTTTTCCTAATTCACGTCAGAACTAGGATCAGAATGGGATCTTTTCAAAATGACTCCATTATAAGTTCTGACAGGTTATATACAATATATAGTATTGATTGAATGTGTGTATTTGTATAGCTAATGACAAAAGTATTGATTTTGTTTGGTGTTTTAGGGGTTTTTTTTGTTTTCTTTTTCTTTTTTGTAGTCTTTTCTGTTTAAAAGCTTCTGCCACAGAAGTGTGGGGAAGACAAAGATGTATATGTTACTCTCTTGTGTTGAATCATACATTAAACCTGTAAAAAATTTAAGTCTTTTTGTTTTTCCTACAAAGACTACATTGGTTATAAATGAAGTATTTCTCCTAAAAGGGAAAGAAAACAATTTAAAGGAGATTTCAGTATAGTCTCTGAACTTTTCCTCTAAGCAGGAGCCAGTCATCTCTGAGCTAATCCTGCATCTAAATGCCATACCTGCTCTGTAGTTGCAACTACAGTTGCAACTTTGTGGTGTAATTCCACCAAACATACACAGGGTATGATTCAAATCCCAACATGTGTAATGCTAGGCAAAGTGAGGATTATCTTTTCCATGATTATTCTTATTTTAAAGCAATCATTTGAGATGCACTTAAATGATTCCTAGCCCTGATTTGCTCAGGTACAAAAAAGTAATCCTTGAAGAACTGCTTGATGGAAATAAAGCAGTTTAGAAAATGGATATTATTTTTTTCCAGTTTAGCTGATGAATTTAAAAAAAAAAAAAGAAAAGAAAAAAATGTTGACTTAGACCAGAAAAGTGACTGTTTATTACTCAGGCTTGAAATGTAACAGATGACAAACAGGAAATTTTGGTTTTGTTTCCTTTACTATTCCATAGTACATTTAGTAAAATTTAATCTTAGTGACTTGGTTTAAAATATTCAGTTGCAATATTGGAGTTTTTCCAGCTTGGAGTTTCTTTTTCTGTGATAGTCAAACTTTGGTTTTCAGGGAGCAAACTACCAGTAAATGGCTGTGAAACCAAGAACAGCATTTCTTGTGTGTGCGTTTGTATGGAGAATCTGGGCGATATCACATATCTGCTTCTCCACATGGAGCTTAAAATACAACTTCCAAAAATGTGTTTGCCTTAGCTGGTGATAAGAGAATACTCAGTAGCTGCTGCTGCTTAGCCAGGAAAAAGACTGAATGTTAGTGATGTTTGAAAAGTAGGCTACAGTTAAATTCCTTCCTAATTCTGCTCCTCAGGAGGAAGGTTGCTGATTAGCAACTGGCAATATTAGTTAACAAAATCACTATTCAGTTTTGTGGTATTTATCTAGTAGGAGTGGTTATAATAGCAATGCCAAATGCTTGGTTAGATGACACTTTTTGTATTTATTGTAATATATCACAAATGTGATTGAAAAGGAATTCCAGAACAGTCTGTTTCCAGTCTTTTGTAGCACAATAGTTAAAGTCTGCACCATAGACAACGTTCAGTTGGGCTTATCCCTTTCAAAGCTAACTTACTACAAGAAGGTGGGTGGGGGTATATTTTGTCTTTTTTTGTGTGTGGTGGGTTGGTTTTTTTGTGGTTGGTTTTGTTTGTTTGTTTAGTTTTAGTTGGTTAATATTTTATTGCCAGAGTTAAGCAAACTGGTTTATAAGAGTATTATTAAATGGAATATTATGAAGTTTTTGCCCCACTAAGCGAAGGGCTGTGAATTTTGTTTCTAGTTACTCACTAGAATTGCACAGTCAATTTTACTGTAAGCAGTGTTAAAATAACTAGTTTAAAACCTGCTGGCTAGTGGTGATTAGTGACCAAGAATAAAATGTTTCCTTCCAATTAATTAGAGGCCTATTATACACTACTGGAATTCAACGTTAATCCTTCCAATGCTGACAGAAGCAGTTAGGTCCCAGCAGTAGCTTATGTTAGACTGGGGACGTGCTTTATGTCTTTAAGGTGTTGTGATCATTGTGTGGGTAATAATGTTTAAGGGTTAACATTATAAAGTTAAAAAAATGAGATTTTAATTTTCCTGATGCTTTAGATGTTTTGTAGTGTGGAGCCTGTTCTCAAAACCATGGCATGTGCAGTTTGTTCTCTTGTGTAATTACATTCTGAGGTTCTCTTTAAACGAGATCATTAAACATAACAAATAGGATTGAATAAAGCAGGGTTTCCTGTTATTACTCTAAAATAGATTAAAATATAGGAAGAACTAGAAAGTTTCACATCTGGTTTGAAGTTTCCAACTGCACTAAAATAAACTTTTTAGACGGACAGTTAAGGAAACAGTAGTATTGTTTTCATGCTTTTTCCTTTTTTGAGCTAATGATCTGTATTTGGGAACTTCAGCATTTATGGAACTTGTATTACTGCTATATTTTTCTCAACAATCTGTTTTCCACTGGAATTTTGAACTCTTGTTCCACAGATGTGTTCAGTAGCTCATACTGGAGTCCACACTACTTATTTATTATTGTGGCTTAAGCTTTTAGTGTTTCTGTGGTCACTCGTAGTGCTGAAAGAAGTGATGTTTGAATAGTTCACTAATAAAAATCACTTGATTATTCTGGAAGTTGAATTTCATTGAAGACCTTAAGATGTCTTCAAAGTTATTTATTATTTTGCATCAAGTAGTGTGGAACAAACAGTCAGTGTGGGGAATTCCTGGGGTACAAATTGCTTGTGTATAATTAATTTTAAATACTTGGCATTTGAAATTGAAGCTCTTTGATAGGATACAGAAATCACACACAGTTTCCTCTTTTAATGAATCTTTTTGCTAGAATTTTCAGATGGCTTATAGGTAGAAACTTAACTGAAATTTTATATTTGTATAAATATTCTGTCATCAAAATTCTTGGTGGAATATTTCCATAAAATAAAAACAATAGATGACAGAACAATTAATGCAAATATTTGTAAGGATCTAGAAACATATTCATCAACATTTATTTCGGTTTTCTTTCAGATTCAGTTGTAAAACTGAGCTTTGGAACCTTCCTGGATGTAAGTAAAGCTTCTTTATTTTATTCTTATTGTTTCTAATGAAAAATTATGCATTTTTATTAACCTCGCTTGAAGCTTTATCACAGACAGTTGGGGGTTACTTTAGCTGGTATGACATCTGTGCATAATTATGCATCCCATCACTCTTCCTTGTGCTACTGTACTCTTTCTATATTAAAAATGTCAGGACAATACAGCAAGCATAAGGGTGCTGGTTTTTAATCAGCATAGGCACCATAAACAACTGTTCATTAGCAAAATTAGAACAAAGTATGGCTTAAAACTGTAGCTTCTATATGAAGAGATGATTTTGTTAGTTAAAATATTCTAAATATATTCTTTAGTCTGGATGTATTTTCCATCTGTCTCAGCTGATAAGGAACTTTTGGCAGTCTAATGAATTCTTTGATGGCTTCATCACTTCTCTTTAACTACTAGACCTGCATTTTGCCTCTTTGAAGTGTGTTCATACACATCTGTAAGAGTTTCTTGAGAACAACTTATTGCAGAAAAAGGTCTGAATTTTTTTTACAGTGATTTCTGTGATCAAGTCAGGAAAATGTTGTGTTTGTATTCAATTGGAAAGGAACAAATGAATGTAAGATGTTAGCATTGCATTAATATATACATTGATCTTGTCAATTTTGGTTTGCTTTAAATTCTGGAAGCTCATCTACAGTTTTGCATAGATTTCATGGCATTATATTGTGAAGTAGCAAAGAGGAGAACATAGGGGAATAAAATAAGGACAACTGTCCTTATGTGTTAAAACTTTCAGCACATGCTACTTTTCCTGCTGAAAATTGACAGAAATAAGACAAAAAAATGAAATGTTTGTACGAGTTAAGTGATGACCAAAATTCCCAAATGTAGCTGTGAAAGGTAGCAGGGGAGATTTAATTTCTAGCATTTGTGACAAGGCTTAGTGATATGGTGTGTTCTTAGGTGACCATCTTCAGAGAACAATTTCATCAACTATTTCACTGCCAGTGAAGTGGGCAAGTGTTTGCAGCTTTGAGGCCTTACTGAGCTTTCAATACTGTGGTCAATATGTAGATATTTTCTGGTTAGGATCCAAACTTTAGAGCTCTGTATACAAGCTCAAGCATGATCCAAGGTACTAACCATATTAATTCAACCCACAAAGTAGACTCAGGTAAATGTAGTCTCATATTTCTTATTATACATACCATATAGTTTTGAAAGAAAGGTGTTTGTATGTTTCTTGATAGCATGTGAATTGAATTCTTGAAAGGATCATTTCCAACAGAGACTATAGAATTTGTGAACTGTTTTTTATAGGAAGTTGTTTTCACTTCCACCCAGGAATTAGGGCACTCACTTAAGTAACATTTATTGCTTTATTCTGATTGAGGGACATTAATTTGTTTGGAGTGCCTGTGCTAGAAGGTCTAGTGTTGGATTTCCTTTTGTTGTGTGCCCAGTACGGTGGTTTATGTAAAATAGCTAAGTATTCATTATGTCAGAGAAATGGAGCAAGAGAATCAGTCTGTAGCATGATAGTTACATGAGAAATAAGGGCTCATTGTCAAATTGACATTATACTGGTAATTGGGCTAAACAGGTGCTGGGTGTTTGCACCCTTTAGTCTCTGTGGTATTCACTCTCCTGTGTATCCACATATTTAATGAGAATGAGAGGCAGAATAATTCTGTATGCTCATGTATAACTCTCATCTGGAGGTAGAATAAATATTTACACAGGTATTTTATGATCTTATGCCAGGTGGAAAACCACTAGTGAGAATGTGTTACGCTGTTAACTGGTTATTCTGGTGTTCTGGAATGTGAGTGCTAAGAATTTAAATCTGTTCACGCAGTTTGTCCTTAATACTGAATTACTAGGTAAAAACACATGGGCAGTTTTTCTCTGAATCAACTCTGTATCATCTTCTCTTTCCTCCCTCCCCAGACTGAATCAAACCTGATCTGTAATTTTGTCCAAAACTTCTGTTTTCAAGGTAGCAGAAGACTTTTTGAGAAAAAGTTAAAAAGTTGGTGGCTTTGTGTTTTGGGTTTTTTTGGTGGTTGTTTTTCTGTGTTTTAATAAATCTAGGGAAATGGTCAGTTTTCTTGGTAGGATAAAGCAGTTACAAAACCACCAAATAATTTAGAATTGCGTTCACAGTTACCTGCTGCAAGGAAGTGTCCTTTAACAGTGAAGAAGATGCTCTGTCAAATCTCTGCACTGATACTGAATAAATCTACAAGTTTCTGCCTGTGTTGCTTTTATACCAAACATAGTAAAAGAACATATCAGCTAAGTGCTCCTCAGTGGCATCCTTTAGAGGATGTGACGTAAACATATCTCCTCACTCTGTTCATGTTCTATAAGCTGCAATTTGGTGTAGTGTCTATTCAGAGGACGAAATAACAGTTGAAGTATCAGATTGTTTAAAGTGTTTCAACAGCCACTTAAGATTCAGACACAGATTTTTGACAGACCTTGGAAGAGAAGATGAAACTGTCTGGATGAAGATTGACAGACATAATAAGTAACAAAGGATAATTTCATTTGAGTTGGTAAACTGATTTTCTTTATGTGATTGTGATGACTTGTAGATACAGTAGCTAAGTGCCTGTTTCAGCTTTTGGTGGTAAATCTGAGAAAGCACTATTTTGAATACTTAGGTATTTTGAAGTGTGATTTATAGCATGTGCATATGATATCTGCAATGGGTGAGTGGGAGGGGTGGATTTTCAAAAAATGCAGATGAAAATTTTAATACCCTCTCAGTAGGTAACCAGCCTACATCTGTCATGACTTTAAGGTATAAAAATATTTTCCCTAATTTTCAGAGAGACCAGGATGTTTGACCTAATTTCTGAAACAAATGTATTAGCAATCATTTAGGATATTATGTACAGACAGACAAAGGAGGGAAAAAAAAAAAATCTTGTGATGCAGAATATGGCTTCTGTAAGTCCTGATGACAATAGGTATTGTGAACTCGACAGTATAAGAGAAGGTATTTTACACTTTGGAGAATGCAGTGTTTTCCTAAGACAGCTCTCAGCAACATGGATGTAATGAGTCCTTGTTCTGCTTTTTCAGATGTGCTGGATTTGCATTTTCTGTTTGTTTCCTACCAGACCTAGAAGGCTCATTGAGGTAATGGGATAAACAGAAGGGATGCTTTAAATCTGGTGGTAAACTGCCAAGCCAGCGTTGGCTAGCAGCTTGATTTTCAATGAAGTGTCAGAATTGCTTTTTTGTCACTAGATTGTAGTAAGTAAACTTCAACTAAAGCATCCTGTGGGACATAAATACTGTCTGCAGTGGTCAGTGGTTAAGTGATGCTCTTTAGTTAAAGCTTTCCAATGTATACTTACTTCTCTCCTATAAACAATTATCTGCTTGGCCGAGTAAAACATCATATGATACTGGAGCATTGTGGATGTGTAATCAAAGTTTTTCCATCCTCGTAAATCTCATTTCTGACCCTGAAGACCATATATATATGACTTCCAGAGGCTTTTCCCCTTTCTATTATATATTTGGTTGCATAGATTTCAAATACAAAAGCAGTGTTGTATGTCCCATTTACTTCTTTGCCCCAGCCAACTGGTTGGACTTTACTGGGAATTGGGTCAGTGAATGCATGATGTTGCATGGTAGTATGGTGTAAAAAAAATTCTGTATTCTCTTGCTGTTCTCCAGTACAAATCTTACCTAGTAGAGCAAACACTACATGCACTGCTCAGCCTTTTGTTCCTCAAGTGTGAAGTAAAATTGGCTAAACTGAACATTAGCAAGCATTCCCATGATAAAATAATATGCTTTTTGGTTATGAACATGTATGCGGTTTGCCTAGAAATGGACTCAAAATTTAGTATCTGGAAAATTGTTTTTCCTCTTCTCCTTGCCAAGAATTTCTACTCCATAATGTCAAATTAAGATAAGCACATTGTAGCCTGACCATTGAATGCTGCACTGACATTAAGAAACAGGTTTGGGAAATAGTTTGAGTCTCTGGAGCAGCAGATTTGAAATATGGATGCTGCGAAGTGGAGAGGGAAAAGCAGTGTGTTGGAGCGTGTCAAGTCTTGCATTTAGAAATGTTATGGCAGAATTCTATTTATCCTTAGTGTGAGCTCACCACAATAATTTGTATTTTATTTTTTGTGTAAGAATGGAGTGGTGTTTGGGACAGCTGTTTTTTTCAGGTTGGTGACGACTGCGAGAAATGCATACTTGCACAGCAGCATTTGCTAAATGTGTGCACATCACCAGTTTTAATTTCAGTGAGATTTTCTCTAAATCAGTTGAAAGTCTGGAGATACTTTAGGGGTTTTTCCTCCTATGTTTGTCTTTAAAGTAGCACTGAATTCATTAGAGTGTCTTAAATTTGTTTCATCTCACAGAATGTTAGGAATTGGAAGGAACCTCGAAAGATCGTCTAGTCCAACNTACCTTAGGGAGAAGAGGCAAAGTAATAATTAGAAAAAGTTCTCCTTCACTTCAGTGGGTGATTCTGTTTCTGATCAGACTAAATGATCCAGCTCTGGGTAAGATTTTCCATGTTTTGTCCAATCCCAGCTGGTTATGTTCAGCAAGTGCCTTCGTCTCAAAATGTAGAATATGATGCATGATGTTGTATGTCCCATTTACTTCAGTGAAACTTTGATTTCTGAACACAAATTTCTCTTGACAGCAGAAAATAATTGCTAAAGTTTTATTATCTGGAAAGATTTATGTACTGTCTCAGCCTGCCTTTTTGGGTAGCCAACCCGCAGATGCTGTGCTTAACATTGATGCTGTGCAATGCAGATCTCTGCCCTGTGCAGATTGCCTTATTAATTCTGCTCAGACTTTGCCTTCCAAAAATCAGTGCAGTGTTGTTTTCTCATCTTTAACCAAATATTCATCATTAATCTACTTTGGAATAGAGCATGGTTTGTGACATGACAGTAATGTATCTGACATAAGCAATCAGGTGAAACATTATTGTAAAGCAAGCAGGCCAGAGAAACCATTTTAAAAATTAATAAGGAAATAAAATATGTGCATTTTGTGTATTTGTTTTCCTTTAAACAGTTTAGAAAGAAAATTGTTTTCTGTTTCAAGAAATCTCCTGCATACTGCTTGTAATATAACTGCAGTGGTGTGAACTACCATCCTTCTAACAAGGGAAAAATGTTAATGCTATGGTTTTTAACTCCTTAGAGTACTTTTTCTTCTACATGAAGAAGTAATTGACCAACAGTGGATAGTCTAATGCAGAAATACATATGTTCATCCATACTCAGCATAATGGTGAATTTAGGCTCTAGTATGAATTGAGGATTTTTACTAACCAGGGATAAATTGCTGATTTAATAATTAATCTTGCTATCATTTTGAGCAAGTGTTGTTTTTGTTTTGGTTAGTGATTGTATTTCTTGGTATTCATCAGCTTAATGTTGATCCTCTTGACCTTGAAAAGAACGCTTTTTGCAATGTCTTGGACATTTCTCTTGAGACACAGTTATAGCTGTCCAGAATAAGAAAGGATAGATTTAACCTCTGGGTGCATCTAGAAATTTTCATTACAGGTTTAGTTTAGAAATGAGGTAACCTCATTTGAGAAAAGATGATGTAAGGTAAACAAGAATTTTGTTGGCTGCATCCACAGCAAAGACAATTCATGGAAACAAACAAAAATCAAACATTGATTTTAGTGTGACATTGATTTAGTTTGAATGAGAATCAGGTGTTTGTTCTTACAACGAAAAGGCAAAGAATCTCATACATTCTGAATAGTCTCTTCTGAATCTGTTTTGTTGTGTTTTGTTTCCCTTCACTTCTATGTATTACACACAGTAAATTTTCATTTTCCTAGGAAGTAATCCTCAAAACAGTAGCTGGTGAGAGGAGATGACAGAGGACAGAGCTACTGTTGCTTCCTGTGCTTTTAAAATGTTATTTTTCCTACAAGCGTTTAGAGATCATTTGAAAACTAATGTTTTCCCATGGATATCGATGGCAAAGCTGTATGATTACAGAGTGCTTCTAATCTGGGACTTCTGAACCCCAGCCCAAGTATTTTGTTGTTTAACTTTCATGGCAAAGCTTGCTTGACAATATTTACCTGCCACAATAAATTATTGCCCACTCACAAATGGAACTTGTTACACAAAATGTGAGGTCATTCAGAATTAAAGTTGAAGGCCCAGACCAAGTGAGTGAAAATATATCCAGAAATGAATACTGGAAAAAAAATGATTAAGTCTGTCAGATTTTACATTCAGGTACTTTTATGTATGAAAACTTCTCCTTCTATATATGAAGAAACAGCTGTATTATGTCTACCTATAGCAATAAATGGATTCACAAGGAAAAGTAATTTTAGGACAAACTCATGATATTCTTGCTCCCTCATTCCTACAGCCTTATTTTTAGCTTGAAGAATTCCTCAGCCTGATCTGGTTATGCTAGGTTTGACAGACATTATTATACTGAAGTCATTTACTGCTTGCCAAGTACTTTTAGGGGAAAAAACCCCACAAACAAACAGCAAATAAATCTCAAAAACAACAACCAAAAAAACCCCACACATGATAAAAATGAGCCAGAGGTGAGCATCTGATGCTTTTGTTCTTGAATAGATCCTTCCTGGTGCAACTTGTGTGAATCACTGTCACAGGATCCTGTTGATCTGATAAATTTGCCTTTTACCTCCCCCAGTAGAGCCAGACAAATCTTCCTCACCCTTCTTCTAGACCTGTTCATGTACCCACAACTCAAGGAAGATTAGTTACACCACCAAGAATGATAAATCAACAGAATTTGTGAGGGCTTGTTGTGCCTGAAATTTTTGAAGGACTCATGTAATTTCTGTAGAGCTGTTTACCCTCTGATCCTGTACGTGGTGTGATGCATCTGGAAGTACTTCTTGAGACAGTGTGTCTTCAGAAAGATGTCTCCTTTTCTGTTCTCTCTGTGGAAAGTATGATTCAGTTTGCACAGCAAACACCCATCAGCAAAACAACACTAAGATACTGTCACTTCTGTCAAGGAGCTGGTGACTTGGCAGTGCTGTTGTTTCATGTCTCGGTGTTTTGTAAGATCTTGACGCACACTGCTTTGAGGATTTAGAAATCATCTTGCCATTTGGGGGTCTCATTTGGTCAGTGAGATGGATGAAGTCTGACCAAAATGAAATTTTTTACTTTAAATGTCAGTTGTGCTGTATAATCCTAAAGGAAAACATGATGCTTAACTGGCTGCCTGCTGAGATTGAAGCAAGCTCTTGGAGGAGAACTCCTTTGGATGTGAAATAAATGCCAAGTGGGATGTGTGTTGGGGAGAGAGGGGTATGGAGGCTTGGCTTTTTGCCCACTGCTTAGATTTCTCTGACAAATAAAAGAGTTTGGGGAAGTGTGTGATTGCTGAAGGAAGCTGGTCTCACTAAATTCCAGTCCTAGGTCTCTGAAGTACCCATCAGAGTTTGGCAACAAGTTGGTTTTCTGAGCCTTATCTTACTTAATGGGCAGAAGACTGATTTAAAAAGTCAGCTTTGATTTAAAGTAGAAGTTTTGCTTTGCTTTTATGGTACTTTGAAGATGAAATACACATGATTTCTCAGATCTGTTTGTTTCCCCCTTATCCCTACCGCTTCAGTTGCTTTTCTCTGGTGGCTAATATCTCCTAGTAAATGCTGTTTTCAAAGATGAAGTTTTTTTTGTACTTTGGCATTTTGCCTTTTCCTATGTAGGAGCAGACTTTATACACACCCAGGAGCACATTGAAGAAATCCTGTTTATATCTGGTTGAAGAGATAAATCTTTGAAAAGATAATATTTTTTTTTTAATACCAATAACAACATTTGAATTCAGTTTATTGACTACCAAGCTAGGGGAAAGCTGGGACTGAATAACTAAATTCTTTTTATGAAAGCAGGGGTTGATAAGTGCAATAGAAGCTTTTTGGGACGTGGTGTTTGCCATGGCAGCAAGCAGGACTTAAGAGTGTGACCACTATCAACCTTCTTTCCTACAATGGAGAAGAGTAACTTTAAGTGCTTTGAGGGAGGGCTTAATACTCAAAATCTCTGTACATTGCAGCAGGAGAAATGGATGAAAAAGGGAGCTTATGTTTCTGGATATAGTTCAGTCACCTGCAGTTGCATGAGGATGCAGTTTTTATAAAGAATAACAAATGTCATGTTATAAATCAGTCACTAAATGGGACTGAAAATAAGTTTTCTCCATGGACAGGTTGTATCTTGTTCAAGATGATGTTTCTTGTACTTCCCCTCCAAACATCAACTGCTGCACTAGTTTGTAGTGGAGAGGATTTTGGCAGTTTCTATGTCCCTAATCATAACAAAAAGAAAGTGTAAGATTTCATGTGTAAGAATTTGTGTGTGGGAGCTTAAGGTTATCCAACATTGCTCACTTATTTTCTATCTGGAGAGCCTGTATTACCCTGTTAGATACTTCGTACCGTTCTTTTGTCCCTTTTGTAACATGTAGTGAGGGAAAAGAGGTTTCTTTGGGCTTTTTCAGGTAGTTGACTCTGCAGTTATTCTTTTTAGAATAATAATATTTTGGAAGGCAAGAGTAAAATTGCCACTGCTTTTCTCTACATAGACTTGTATATACTGGTTATTTATTGCCCTATTAATGCACTTGAACATGGATAAGTGTTACAATGAGACTGATTATTTCCTTTACTGTACTCTGTTTTCTTATCATATTTAGCTGGAATAAGACTATTTTAGTGAATAGCAATGAAAACAAGAACCACTCAAACTGGGAAGATCTCAGTGTCAGAAGATATTTTGGTATATATACCTGTAGCATCACTAGGATGTGTGAAACTTCAACTTTAGCAGTCTTGTGTGATCTTTTATTTGCATATTAACCACTACTGAGTGCAGCAAGAAATAGTAGGATACATTTTGTGATGGATTTACACTTGCCCCTACGAAAGAAAAAGTGGCTCTTAGGCATTCAGTAACAGTCCAAATGACTGTAATCTTCTGATGTAAAATGGGTGTTTTCTCTGTATGAGAGGATGATAAATTGTGATATCACTGCCAATTTTCTACAAAGTTTTCTACAGAGAAATTCTGTTTATCTTTCTTCCTTTATATGATTATTTTACTTTTGTAAGATGTTCTTTGTCTTCCTTCTGTGTTGGCAAGTCTGTGTTTGTCCTTCAGTGAGGTGAACTGCTGTTCCCATTGCAGGTTGTTTTTCTGCTAGGAGCCTAAATCTGCTTCATGACTTTCTTTGACTCTCTCAATGAGAGGAAGTTTGATATATATTACTATATTGATCTTTTTTCTGACATTAACACAAATGAACTGAAAAACAATCCCTAGACTTGAGAAAAAAACAAATGGAAAAAGCTTTTCTCCTATAATTAGAAAAAAAGATACTTCTAAAATGTTGGGGTTTTTGTTCAACCCCTTTGATTTAAAATAAAATACATTTTAAATTTATGTGAAAAACATCTGTCGTCTTCATTGCTCTCTAGTATTTTGGTGGATGTGTACTCATTAATCCCTTTGAATCAAGCATTGTGCTTTTATGTATAAGCTCATACATGTTTAATAAAATAGGAATGCTTTGCTAAAAGTGGATTGCACGGTGGTATTGTAATATTATTAATTGTATTTTTTATGAAAGGAAATATGATGTTTGCACTAAATATCTCAAAGGAATCATTAAATGTGAGATTGTGCCTTTAAGATGTTTGTTTTGATTCTCGTGGTGCCTCTTTTGGTTGTTCCCTTTTGGTTGCCCAGAGTTTCAAAGATATTTAGAGCCAGTCCTGGGGTTTTTTTCTCAGTTTTCTTATTTTTAAATTTATAAATTTATATTTATATTCACATTTAGGTGTCTTGTCAAAGGATATATAACATGAATTATTATCCTCTCTTCTTTAAGATTCAGAGATCCTATTTCATTCCAGCATACAATGGAGGGAGAATGTCATCTAAGCTTTGGACATAGAGATGCAGGATCAGGCTGTGCTGCTGAGTTTTATTGAAGTTCATGAGTACTTTCAACATATTACAGCTTTTTCTACCTACCTTAGTCTTTCTAGAACGATCACAGGCTTCCATAGAAATATTAATAATCACTAATTCAGTCATATAATAAAATATATAAAATATACCTGTGGGTCTACTCCAATCACAAGGAAATAGGTAAAAAGTGTCTAATGATATTGAAAAAATTGTATCACAGCACAGTATGTATCAGCTCATTAAATATAATATAGTGTAAATTGAATAAAATAATGGTCAGTTCACTAAATACCACCTATACCATAATCCATTTATTTCAATCCTCCATATATTTGTCAATAAGATATGCATGCAAATATGTCTATTTTAATCAAAAATAGTAATATAACTTTCAGGCAGTATTTAAAACAATATTCAAAATTATTTTACATCCTATATAGGAGGGCAGCTCAGTGTTTCTCTGAGGAATGCTGAGTGTGATAGAAATGCTGTAGAGGAAAGACACAGATGTGATCTTAAAAATGCAAAACACGATTAGAATCTGTCTGTGAAATGTGTGGAAATATAGATATCACTCTTGTTTGTTCTGTAAGCATGCAGCATTGAGCCTATTCAGTCATCTGGCATACACCTTAACACAAAAGTCTTGGTTTAATATAAAATAAGTTCATATACCCAGCATGGAAATTTCACAGCATATGCACAGAACAGGAATATGAACCCTACAACGAATAGTCTCATTCTGCCTATTTTGTTTATTTCCAGAACTTGGAGACACTTTGCTGCAGACTGTGGTATTTCCCCTTTGTAAGCATTTAAATTCTTGAAGTCCTACTGAAATATAGCAGGCTTCTGTTTAACTGTGTCTTTGGTAAAAGAAGGATTAAGAGTTGTTGTCTTTTACACAGGATACCTTTTTGTAGGATCATTTCTAGTACAGGACTCCAATCACTAAATAACATGTGTAATGTAGCATGGAAGTGATGTGGAGGTGTATGTAGTATGGAGGTGGTATGGAGATATCTATAAATAAGCAGCTGATCCCTATCAGCATTGCTTCCAGTCTTTCCTACTATCCTTCTCAAGCAAGCATATAGCAGTAGACCTGCAAGCATAAATCCATATGGAGGAATGTATCAAGGTCAAAATGCTTCAATCACTTCTCCAAAATGCTCATTTTGTGTTGACAGTCATGCTGCTTGAACAATTTACAAGTTCATGGTGAGGCAAAAGCAAGCCATTTATTTTGTCAAAGGTGAGCTAATGTGATGCTCTGGAAAGACAGGATAACCTGGAGAAGAGATCTAATTATAACTGCAGCTTATTGCAGTAGAATTTCAGTAACAGTGGTGGGAACTGTCACTTTTAGCAGAATGATGAGTGAAGGTTTTTTTCCTCTTGCCCGCAGTATCTAGGAATTCATTTGCTTGCTGTAGCAAATTAATGTCATTTCATGTACCTCAAATATTGAGTTCAGTTTTGGGCTTCTCACTACAAGAAAGACATTGAGGTGCTGGACTGTGTCTAAAAAAAAGAGCAATAAAACTAGTGAAGGGTCTGGAGAATAAGTCTTTTAAAGGGCTGCTGAGAGAACTGGGATTGTGAAGTCTGGAGAGCAGGAGGCTTGGAGAAGACCTTCTCACTCTCTACAACTACCTGAAAGGAGGTTGTAGTAATGTGGGGGTCAGTGTCTTTTCCCAGATGACTAGCAAGATGACAAGAGGAAATGGCTTCAAGTTGTGCCAGGGGGAGACTCAGGTTGAATATTAGGAAAAATGCAGGAGTGGTTAGACATTGGCACAGGCTGCCCAAGGAAGTTATGGAATTACCATCCCTGGAACTGTTAAAAAAATATGTAGATGTGCTTAGGGGGATGTGGTTTAGTGGTGGACTTGACAGTGTTAGGTTAAGAGTTGGACTCCATAATCTTGGAGGTCTTTTCCAACCCTAATAATTCTGTATCCCTTTCATAATCTGGGACCACCAAAGAGAGAGCCACTAGCTTGTCTCCTCCATCCAATCCTATTTCCTCATCAGGGTTTCTTTTCTTTTCCTCTTTTGTAGGCATGACAAGGTCCTGGGTGATTATTTAAAAATTCCAGGCTAAAATAAATAAAATGTTTTGGGGAAAAAATTAAATAATTCTAGTGTAAATATTCCTGTAATTCCAGGGAAGCTTTTTTATTTCACCTTCCATTAACAGAAAGATTTTCCCAGTACAGAAAACTTTTTCCTTTCTTTCCTTCCGTACCCTTCATAACAATAAATACTCTTTTTCTGAACACGGAGAACAAGTCAGAAGGGAGGAGTTTAGGCAGTAAATATTTGTAAAGTGTATAGGTTTCCTTGTACCTTGCTAGTTAAAATGTGTGCTGTTTCAGATTAAAATATAATGTAGGCTCTGCACTGGGAAAAGCTATTTAAAGAAAGCTCTTTTTTTTTTCTATGATATTGAGGGTGTAGAAGTAGGTGAAGACTGATCAAGAATAATTGGTTCTGAATGTTTTATCTATGAAGGAGTTTTCAGTGTAAAAAATAAGATGACAGAGGCAGAAATAGATGAAAATAACATTGGGATATTAGGAAGGGGGGGTGGGAAGGATATCCCTTCCTTCCAATTTTTATTGCAGAAAAAGAAAGTGGAGATGATGCTATAGGTTAGGAAAATATGCCCTTTAACATCTGTGCAGAATCTGCTCATATTTCAGGTTCTACATTTTTCTCTAAACAATGACTGTTTCTTCTGTTGGTGGCTGCCCACGATAAAGACAAATAAAGACAAAATATCCAGCAGAGGGGAATGTTATTTAATTCTCTAGATACCTCAAAAAGGGAGATGAAGTTATGACTTTTTCTTCCTTTTCCTACTGGTCCACTGGATGGCTCTCTGCTCACTTACATGCTATAACCAGGCATCTCTCTGTAGTGTGATTATTTGCTTAATATCATACTAATACCTTTGCTTCTCAGCATTGAAGGCAAATATGGCTAATTTCAGCAGCAGAAACAATCAGACAGTTTCTGTACCAAGAGCAATGGACTAGAGAAAGGCATAACTTGGGTTCCTTTAAAGGGCCAAAGCTCAGTCTTTTCTTGGCAGCTATTACAAAATCAGAGAATCATTAAGCTTGGAAAAGACCTCTAGGATCATCAAGTGCCCACTGTCAACCTGCCACCACCATGTCACTAAACAGTGTCCCCAAGTACCACGGCTATAATTTTTTTAACAGTCTCCAGGGATGGTGACTCCACCACTTCTGTAGGCAGCCTGTGTCTAACAACTTTCTGTAAAGAAATTTTTCCTAGTAGCCAATCTAAACCTCCCCTGGTGCAACTTGAGGCCATTTCCTCTTGCCCTCTCACTGGTAACTGGGGAGAAGAGACTGTCTCCCTTCTTGCTACAGCCTCCTTTCAGGTAGTTGTAGAGAGTGAGAAGGTCTCCCCTGAGCCTCCTTTTCTTCAGACTAAACAGCCCCAGTTCCCTATTGGTTTATGCTGTCTGGAAATTTCTTTGAGGAGCACCACAAAGGTGAAAAGGGGATTTAGAAGGTTTACATGGTGCAGTATTATTCAGATTGGGTTTAGTTCATATATACATCTGAGTTAATGAGTGAGAATGATTCTGCTCATCTTTTCAAGTAGGGTTTTCTACTAGGATCTGAGCATCCCATGTCCCAGTGAACCAGAAAAGCATGTAATTTTGCTATTTGAGATAAAATACCCTGCTCTGTTTCAGAGGATGTTCCACTGGTGTTAATGTCAGCGTTAAACAGTTTGCTTGGTAAGAGGTGTTTGCAGGCTTGGCCTCATGCCTTGCATATATATGCATACATATGTATGTGTGTGTGTAATAGATACACTCAGTGTCAGATGTGCTGCAGTGCCCACAGTGTGATGATCCACAGTTTTGACAGGAAATGTTAATACCAGAGAAATGCCTTTCCAGCCTAGCTGGGACAGACATGGCTCTGCTTTCCATGTTCTCATTTGCTGTGCTCTTGAGGATTTTTTTCCCTCTTAGAAGAAAAATGGCAAACCAAATAGATGCAGTCTAATCTACGTGCTGCAAAATGCATGTTGTACCTTACAAAGATATCTAGAGGGGAAGTAAATCCAAAAGGCCAATGATGCTGTAGTCGATTAAAACTGAAGAAAGCGAGAGCTTTTTATAGCTGTCTTTTCCTATAAATCACTGACTTCCTCTCCTTGGGTGATTGCCAGTGTAAAACCCAAGAATTTCTTGGCATTACTAAAATCAGAGAAGACCTAGTTTATATTCCCAGAACTGTGCAGCACAGAGCTGGGAAATGTTTCATTTCTGCACCAAAGCAGAATAAGCCTCCTAAAAAAAATGATCATTTACATTCACAAATTAGTATAGCTTTCTGTAGTGGCACTACTATAACTTGTAGTACAGGGAACCACTGCTTTAGTGCTTCTTCTTTAGAGGAAGACTTGGTGCATAACAAACCCTTCATTTCTGTCTGATTCTACTTCTTTGCAAAACTTGAGCTGTGTCTGCACTGTTAGCGAGCTCAGAGAGCACACAAGGAGTTACCCCAATCATCTGCATTAACTGACTCTGAGAGCAAATTTTTGTCTTTGTTTTGGACCATTCCCTCTAGTCCTTGCTAGAATAAAAATTGGGAACAGTGCAGGAGATACAGTGCTCTAGGGACTGCTCCCTAAAAACCATGTGGCTAGAATGCTTTCTGCCAGCACTGACTCAGCAGGCTTTGTGCCTCCAGCACTGCCACATCAGTGGGCTGATGTGAGAGGGTTTTTTAACTGTGCCTCTCCTTATAGTTCTACTGTGAATGTTTGCTTGTATAAAACCTTTTACCTATGAGATTGAGGAGAAGCAAATTTGTACAGTTCATTTCCTGTGAAAGTGAAGGAAGCTGGACTAGTGGAACCGTGCAACTGCTGTGCTATACATGGATTATTTAATAATTTAATATATTCAAGCAGTCTAGAACTTTTTGAGAAGTGTTCAGTAGTTTTCCCTAGTTACTAAACAGCCTGAAAATAGTTTCAAGGTCTTAAATGATAGAATCTCTTCTAATTAAAGAGATGAAATTCTCTCCTCCTCTCAGTAAAACTCATTTTGGTTTTCTGTTATGTTCTTAGCACCAGAAAAGATTGTCCAGAAATCAGCAGTGTTTTGGAAATGATTTTTAAAAACAACAACAAAAGCAAGCCCAAGAGGAATTCATGTTAGAACTCTACATGAATAACAATTCTGCCTGCGTGAATGGAATTATTCTAATACTTAGGGCCAAATCTTTCCTTATTTGAGTTAAAGGGGTTTAGCTTAGATTCTTAAATGGTATAATTTATTGGTAGCTGTTGGAGCAAAGCTGTTGAGATGTGAGTGGCCAAACCATTTCTCCTAAGTCTACTTATAGCTTATGCTTTTCATTTCCCTGGAGAAGCAGCCCTGAGGAAAGGGACTTGGGGGTGCTGGTAGATGAGAAGCTCAACATGAGCTGCCAGTGTGCGCTTGCAGCCCAGAGGGCCAACCATGTCATGGTCTGGCTGCAACAAGAGGAATGAGGCCAGGAGGTTGAGGGATGTGATTCTCCCCCTCTACTCTGCTCTTGTGAGACCCCACCTGGAGTATTGCATCCAGTTTTGGAGCCCCTATTACAAGAGGGATATGGGGGTGCTGGAGTGGGTCCAGAGAAGGGCCACGAGAATGATCAGAGGACTGGAGCACCTCTCCTATGAAGACAGATGGAGAGTTGGGATTATTCAGTCTGCAGAGGAAAAGTCTCTGAGGAGACCTTACTGTGGCCTTGCAGTATCTGAAGGGGGCCTTACAAGAAAGCTGGTGAGGGACTTTTTAGGACGTCAGGTAGTGATAGGACTAGGGGGAACGGATGCAAAGTAGAGGAGGGTAGATTTAGATTAGATATTAGGAGGAAGTTTTTTCACCATGAGGCAGGTGAGACACTGGAACAGGTTGCCCACTTAGGGATATGATTTAGTGGCACAGTGGTGATAGGTTGATGGTTGGATTTGATGTTAATCTTCCAACTCTAATGATTCTATGATTAGCTACAAGAATATTTTTGTCTCAGGAAATACCTATAGCTTCATTATTTCCTTCTAGGCAACAACCAACTCCATTTCTCAGGTTTAACAAACACTCTGGATGAACTTTTTTCCCCCTTCTTTTTTATGTGTCTCTAGTGTTTCTGACTGTTACAAAACCTTTACATTGAAAGATGAAGGTTCTGTAGCTCTAAACTAAGCTCAGAGGCGGAAGTGATGATTAAAAGGTACATACCAGCTTGCTGTCTAAATACTTTGATCCATTCAGTTACTGAAGAAGTAACATATCTAGTTCTAGAAGAAATGATAATCACAAAAGTGATGGACGTCCCCTCTTCCAGTATTTTGCCTAAGCTGAGGTTCATGAAGGAGATGAACAGTAAGAAGGGCAATAATATAATAATATCATAATGACAAAAGTAGTAAAGTACTTTCTTATCTGGGCCTAAAGACATCATCATAAAATTAGAAATACAAAATTATAATTTTCTCTCAGAGTTTAGTTTACTCTTGCTTCATTTACATTTTAATAAATTAATATTGATGTATTATTTTTGAGCTGCTGTCTTGCCTTGTAATACTCTGGCAGTGGTAACCTAAACTGGAAGGAATTTTCAATTAGCTAATATATTGCTAATAACTTTTTAGACTGCTAAGCAAAATGAGAATAAGATTATTATAGATGGATTTTAAATTATGAAAACAGAAAACTATAGAAAACCATTAATGCAACAGAAATGAGGACAATATTGTGCCTATGTACCATAACTGATAATTAGAGCAAGTATGATTCTTCTTGCTCTCTAAGTTTTTAAGGTGCATGTAGGTACAGAGAAGGAATGAGGTGCTTTTATTGATTCATTTTAAATGATACCTACATTTTCTTACACATGTATATACCTATATTTTCACAGACACAGCTCTCTTGGACGTGTAGGAATTCCACAAACACATCTCTGACAGTTATGTGTTTCTGTGATTGTTTTTCTGTCTTTAATAGTAGAACTTCTATTTCTATTTGTAACTACTATTGCAGTGCTTAGAAAGGGAATAATCTGATTTTACCCCAGAGACATAACTCAGTTTCATATATTGCTGTTACTACTGCCCTTAGTCATGAATAGTTTTGCTCATCACTTAGAAGAAAAACAGTTTTGACTCAAAACCACAGAAGAAACAGGCCAGAAACATTATAGGATTGATTCAGCAGTGCACATGAATGTCTCAAATCTACCTAAAGCCTGGTTGAATCTTATACATCCTTTGGGGTTTTCTTTGTTTGTGGGGGGTTCTGTATTTGTAGTTCGGTGGCATTTTGTGGCTTTATAGTTTGGGGGGGGTTGTGTTTGTGGGGATTTAGTGGGCTTGAATCATTCTCTGCCTGTGGGTTTTGTGGTTATGTATGGGAGTTTGGTGGTTTGGGTTGGTGGTTTTGTGGTGGCGTGATTGCGGTTTTGTGACTTTTGTGGGGGTTTACTTGCGAATTTCTT
>VWZX01007866.1:529-16231 GCA_013399015.1 Galbula dea
CCTCAACTAAGGAAAACTCCTCCAGTATCCTAACATCATGTGGGGGCTCAGGCTCCTGAACACAGTCTCTAAGAGTATAGACAGAGATAAAGAAGGCATGCAGTAACTCCACCTTTTTTGTATCTTCTGTCACCAAGGCACCCACCTCATTCAGCAGGGGGCCTACATTGTCTCTAGTATTCGTTTTTTGGGCAATGTATTTGAAGAAGCCCTTCCTATTGTCCTTGACCTCCCTTGCAAGGGTTAATTCCAGAGAGGCCTTAGCTTTTCTAGTTGCTTCCCTAGAACCTCTGACAACAGTCTTATACTCTTCCAATGTAGTCAGCCCTTCCTTCCATGACCTGTAGAATCTCTTCTTCCACTTCAGCTTGCCCAGCAGTTCCTCACTCAACCAAGCAGGTCTCCTGGCTCCCCTCCTTGATTTTCTACGTGTTGGGATGCTCTGATCCTGAGCTTGGAAGAAGTGGTCCTTGAATGTTAACCAACTCTCTTGGGTCCCTTTATATTCTAGTACCCTGTCCCAGGAGATTTCCCCTAGCAATTTCTTGAAAAGATCAAAGTTTGCCCTACTGAAGTCTAGGGTTGTGATCCTAGTAGGTATCCTGTTCCTACCACACAAGATCCTGAATTCTACCATCTCATGGTCACTGCATCCAAGGTTGCCCTCAGCCTCTACCTTTTCAGCCAGACCCTCCTTGTTAGTGAGTATCAGGTCCAGCAGCGTTCCCCTCCTATTGGGCTCATCCACCACTTGCATCAGGAAGTTATCATCAATGCACTGGAGAAACCTCCTGGACTGTGAATAGCTGGCAGAGTAGCCTTTCCAGCAAATATCTAGGTAGTTAAAATCCCCCATAAAAAACAGGGGCTGTGATTGTGAGGCCACTGTCAGCTGCCTGGGGAAAGCCTCATCAGATAGTGAAGCATTTAAGCTTCTTCATTGTTGCTGCTGATGGTAACATGGATAGATCATCAGTAATGAAATTGGCAACCTTGATCTTTCTTCCCATCTTCCTTTTACACTGTACCATGGGATCTCCTTATGAGAGGCTCATACAGGGTGGACTTGCAGAATTTATTCTCATATGATACTAGGGAGCATCATAGCAGGTTCCCCACCACAGAACAGCAGTGGTACCATCTGCCCTCCACTCTGAATTTTCATCAGTCATGGGAAACAGATCAAGAATGCCACTCCTGAGGAAAAGGAAAAACTCCGCAAAATAGCGTAAAAGCAGCAGAAACTCCTTACAGCAGGTCCAAGTCCCCATACAGTACATGGCGGGATGTAAATAATTGAAGAGAATCATTTTGTAGTGCTCTGACCTCTGAGCATTGCACATCAGTCATGTAGATACTATGTCTCTCCAACCCAGCCAGCTCAGTCCTCCACTTTGCTGTACAAAACATTAATGTCCTTTTATGAGAATTAACTGATACTAACACATCAACTTCAGATGTACTTCATTTTTTAAAAGCACCAGCGTAGTTCTACTTGTTTGCCTGCACAGATTAGTTTTATAGAAACAATTATAATAATTTAAACAGCTGGTTATGGAAATGTTTATTAAGCTGCCGGGTAGCATTTTCCAGCCTGTTCATGGAAAGCATTAGAAGGTTGTCAAAAAAAAGAGAGGTGGGTTGCTGTTAAACTTGTAAGAGGAGCTAATTATAGCAAGTCTGATGGTGGCTCCTGAGCTAAGTATATTCTAAGACAGTGGGAAATTTAGGGTTTGAGGTTTTTTTAGTTTGGTTCTGTTTGTTGCATGTGAATGGATAGATCAGCCAAGAGATGAGCAGATGGAGAGGTGAAAGGGTGAGTTGAAGAGTCTCCCAATCCCTCCTTGACACCCTTTTCTCCAGAAAATTCTGGGATAGGTTGCAGGGCAGAAGCTTGTAAAAAAAAAAAAGATACTCTCTGTCTTAAAATGCAGAAAATAAAGCCTGAAAATAAAACCATAGGTCTAAAGGCCTAGGAGAAAATAAAACAGAACAACTCCACTCACGCTTCAGCTTAGAAATGCAGATCACCATAAATGGATGAGACGTTTCCAGCATTTGTGTGTTCCCTGGTCATCCCAAAGGCTTTTCCCTTTCAAGATTTATTTACACACAGGAATGTAAGTGACCATGTTAGCAACAGCAACATAGTAGATATTTCTATTGCATGCTCTATGCCTGGTCCCGTGGCTCTTTATAGGCATGAGCTAAATAGACATCACCATGTAATCAGTTTTGTTCCGATTTTCTTGTAGGGAAGCCAAGGCATTGATGGGTAAATAATTTATCCAAGATCAAATATACGTGGGCAGCAGAATAAGACTTTCTGACATACAGGCATCTACCAGGACTGGTTCTGCAAGGGGGCTGCAAAGGCATTTGAGAAAAAGCCACAGGGAAAGGGAAGAAAACAGCAAAAACAAAATGAAAATAATTTCTGCTTTTGGGATGGAAGTCATGATACTGCTGCCTGCAAAAATGCTTTCCAGTGTTGCCCAGACTCTCTCAGAGACTCAGGGGTGAGAAATCCCATGCTGCAGAAGCACCCATTCTTGCAGAGAGGTCTTCTTCTGCTAAAATGGGGAGAATGCTGAGACACATCCCAGTTAAAAGCTATGATCTCACATACCTCTCCAGGGTTTTTAACATTGACAGCAGATGGACAGATAGAGTGGAAGACAAGCAGACAGATCCATCTAAAAATCTCACCCTCTAGGTAACTGATTTAAGTTACCTACCTTGTCTCAACCAGTAAAATATTCATTTTAGAGGACAAAATTCTGGTTGTTTTTGTCCAATTCACTAGCGTTGACCAAAATTACTGGATTTTTAGATTTAGATTAAATATGAAGAGAACAAGAAGCTGTTCAAGGAATCAGGGGCTTGGGGAGGCTTCCGACGCTTATCCTTTACAGATTCATCAGAGCCTCCTCTTGGAAAAAGGCCCTAGAAGAACAGTTATCTGGATATTTCTCCCAAGAGCTGTCTCTAACAAATCATTACAGTAACAGCTCAGAGAAAGGCTCCTTGAGCAGGCAACGACCAAAACATTATCACCTAATTTGAGGACCTAAGGATAGACACCCACACTGGCAGAGAATGGGGAAAGAGAGTTGCAAGTTGGGGTACATGGGTTCCTGGAGGATGCAGAGGAGTGGAGACATATTTAAAGAAAAGCTTCTTATGAAGTGACTGTCAGAAAAACACTAGTTTTGCTTCTCAACATCCAACCATACAGCTTGGTTTAACATTCAAGAATGGAGGTGCAGCAGAATGTGGCAGCACAGGCAGGCTGGACACTGAGGAAGAAGGTAAAAAGTGGAAATTACCACTTCTGATATGTAGGAAAATGGTGGAGAACTTAATGCAGTCTAGGTCAAGGCAGTGGGGAATCTCCATCTGAGATATAAAGAGGTAGAAAAGTAAATTAAACCCTTAATTTTACAGTTTTAAAAGCGTTTTAATGTCAGCAATGTGACAAAACTGAAAGAAAATTTCAGGGTAAGAATGGCTACAGATGTAGTGTTCCAAAGATAGACAATGTCACTCATGTTTAGCATATTCCTTTGATAAGAAACCTAACTTTTAGAAAACTGAATTAAATAGGTGTCACTTTTCCTTTCTTCAGAGAGGGATTAGCTGGATTAGTGAAGCTGAAGAAACTGGGGCTTAAAAAGAAAATTGTAAGGTGTTTACCTGTAGGGGAAATACGAGTCTCTAGTAATAGAAGAAGGAGCACTGGACAGGGGATAGTCTTTTATTTGGGTTCCTTAGGGATCATTTTTTCAGTAGTTATATTTAAAATGTTTGTGAGTGACTCTGGTACAAAAGCAGACCTTTTCTAATGATGTTTTCTGAAGAGACATTGTTTTGGGCAAGACTGACACATGGTGCAGGAGGACACCATTGACCTTGAGAACTGAATTACCAGAAATAAAGTAGCAGTGCTGATAGATTAGTTAAGATGTGCTCAGAAGCATCGCAAAGATGGGGAATATTTGCAAACCTGAAGTTTTCAACTGGCCAAGACTTCAGATATGTTGTCATTTGGGGGAAAGCGGCATTGGTGAGATATTAAATGTGTTCGGGGTTTCTTTCCATTTAAGAAACTGACTTGGAAGAGTCAAAACCATAGAGGATCTCCCCAGAGGTAAAAGCCCATAAATCACTTATCTGGGAACGCAGATGTTCTTTAGCAGATTATACTCCTCCTCAATGTCAAACAGCAGCTCTTCAAACTCAGAGCAGTTGTCAGGACAGCAGTGTGACCAAGCTGAACTATACAGCAAAAGGGCTTATCCCGTACAAATAAAATCTGCACAATTTTTTTTAATTGAGTTTGAATTTAATTCACTTTCTTGAATTTCTTAAATACCTGAATAGGTGTGTAGTCCAGATCAATACTGAGGTGAGTAGAAAGCAACAGGCACATTCTTGGTCACTGGAAATCTTTCAAGAGCTTTTATTTGCTTGAAGCTTCATCTGAGGAACAAAGCAACAAGCACAGTATTTCTCCTTTTTTGTCTTTTTTTTTTTTAATGTAGTTAAAGAGTCTCTTTTTAGGGGCATGGGATAATGCAAAACATATTTGATATACTGAATGTTAAGGGTCAAAGACAGGAAAGTTTCACGTAGTTCTGGCTATGTTTCATACAAAATTTTGAATACTAATAACAATTTATCATCATCTTCATATATTCTTATATAAGTAACACAAATCACCCCAGTCAATTAATCAATCTGTAATTAGGAACTGACACGAACATTTACTACCATCAGGCATAATTTATATGATTACAGATGATTAAATAAAATGTAATTGAGTGAATAGGCAATTTGTTAAACACATGTAAATTCAACCATACCACCTCAGGCTGTGATCTTGTCAGATCTCAATAGCTAAACAGGGTCAGGATGGGTCAGTGTTTCGATGAGAAACCCCAAGGCAGAAACCCAGGTGCTGCAGGAAGGGGTGATGGTTAATAGGTAACACTCTCCTTGCTGAGATCATCTTGGAAGCTTGATGTCTCTAACATGTTGTTGGAGAGATGGACATAAGCTATTAAAAGTGCTGCCTGAACAGTTCTTGAGAGAGGTAGGAATCTGTCTCCTGGACTTGGGTTAATTTAATTTAAACAAGAGCACACATCTGGCCAGTCACCAGGAGGTGACATTTGCTGGTCTTCGGCAGAGCCGGAAGACATGTCACTCTGCTGATTTAGTATGCTTAACTCAGATACCTCCATCTTCATTATTTAGGGAAGGAGGAGTCCTCTTAAAATAAGCACATAAATTCCTCTTCTGCCTAATGGAGAGGGGCAGGTGCTCTTGAAAGGCAACCAAGGCAGAAAATACTTGCCTACCTCAGGTGCTTAATTTCCTGCAAAGATATCTATGTCCCTCCGTTGACTGAATGGGGAAGCTGGTCACATACACCAGGACAACTGCTTCATTGAAACACAGACATAAATTGGATCTTGGTCCCAGAAGTTTGTGCAGACCATTGAGGTAGAATAAAGACTATAAGCCAGCCAAGGACTGCCAGGCCCAAGAACAAGAAAATGTTCTTAGCAGTCCATCCAAAAACAGCTGACATCAGTAGACAGTCCTTAGGGAACTTCTAAAAGCAACACTGGGAAAGTGCTTTTCTTTTATTATTTTGTATTTTTTTTATAGCATCAGGACCAAATCCAACTAAATGAATGATTTCTTGAAAAGTCCAGCATGTTTCAAAATTGGTTTTGGTCACAAAACCAGAGAAATGTAAGAGGTTTTCTTTAATTACTGCACAAAAAATTAACTTGGATTATGTGGAGCAATTCCATTTCTGTAGTCTTAAGAATATTTTTGCCTCGTCTGTTTTTAGTTTCTGCATAGCTTATGCCAAGACATCTCATTTAAAATAATTAAAACCATTTGTATTAATACAGCGTATCAGTATTTTGTAGTGCTTTGCCTATGTGTTTTTCATGTGTTTTCCTCAAGTCCAGTGTTACTTCTAGTGATAACTGGAGCAAGCATCTAACAAATCAGAGGCATGAATGAAATCACTCTTGAAGGGCAAGCAGATAGGCCAACAGGACCTAAAACAAAATGATCTTTGATTATTAAATGGATATTTATGTAGATGGATAACCAGATGTCTTTGACAGTGCATGTGAAAAGCATGCGGGTACCTCAGGATTAGAGCAGAAAGTAACACAAGCTTTCTTCTCTGAAACAATTAGTGAAATCACTTTCTGGACATTAAGAGCCCCAAATGTGCAACATTATACATTGGGCCTGAACAACCAATTTGGGTCAGTATGATGTTTAAACTCTTAAGTGGTACCACTAATCTCCATTAATCTGACTTCAAAGATGAGACATAATGCTGGGTACAAGAGACTAAGAGTTGTTAATGCATGTTCCTCAGCTGGAGCACTAATACATGACTCCTGCAGAAAGAACAGGATCTTCCAGGCTTGACTGTGAGGGTTAAAAATAAACATCTATTTAGGGATCTCTCCAGAACTGCTTAATTCTTTAGGTTCTTTCCATCCAGTTGTGCCCTTTGCAACTGCAGGTGCGAGGATGGCCATGAGGATGTCCTCTCATTTGGGTTATTTTGTGTGTCCCTCCAAAAAAACAACGTAGGAGAATTGTTTTCTTTGTGCAGCATAAATGATGAACTGCTGACCTCATTTAATGTGAAAAAGTTAGGTCTATGAGCCATGGATTTACCCCTAAGCAGGAGGGATGGAGAAAACAAAGTTGGTCAACCAAGACTGAATCTCAATCCCATGATTATCAGTCAGGAAAGACCACAGAAGCCAATGAAATTATGAGGATCTAAAGAACCTTAATGCAAAGAAAATCTATAGGGAAGGATATCATGCTAGAAAAGCAGCCTTGAAAATTCTCTCTTTGTTGTTCCAGTGCAATGTGTATGCAATGCAATGTGTAGTTTTGTGATAGAACTCAGAATTAAGTGTAAGAGGTCACCATTCTGGGTGAACAGGATTACTCCACGTGTTCCTGATATTCCCAAGAAAATATTTTTCTGTACATTCTTGGGAGAAATGCATCATTCTGTGAAAAATATCAAAATTTCACCTTTTTTAATTGCTTGAGGTTTTTGTATAGATTCAGTTCTCCTTGCGTTTTCCCAACATTTCTTACAGAAATATTTGACAAAGATATTCATAGAAATTTATCAAAATCAGAGAGGAAGAGGTATTATAAGGAAAATTAAAATAGCTTTTTCAATTAATGCCGATTAAAAAACCCAATAGTTCCATATGGTTTACTAAACAGCTATTTTTTAACCTCAGATATTCTGTCTGAATAATTTTGAGCAGCTTTACTCAAAGATATGCATGGGAGAAAAGGCCCTGTCTAATTATGTTGCCAAAGCAAAAGCCTTATTCTGTAAATGCTCTGAGATCTCGGCCTACAAAGCTAGGCTGAGAGAGTTGGGGTTGTTCAACCTGGAGAAGAGAAGGCCCTGAGGAGACCTTGTTGCATCCTTTCAGTATTTAAAGGGGCCTTATAAGAAAGATGGAAACAGTATTTTTAGCAAGGTCTGTTGCAATAGGACAAGGAGTAAGGGCTTTAAAATGAAGGAGGGGAGATTTAGGTTGGATATATGGAAGAATTTTTCCACAGAAAGGAAGAATTTTTCCACAATAAAGGTGGTGAGTCACTGGAACATGTCACCTCGAGAGGTAGGGGATGCCTCATCCTTGGAAACATTCCAGGTCATGCCGGACAGGGCTTTTAAGAACCTGACCTACTTGTAAGTATCCCTGCTCGCAGCACAGCGTTAGAATAGATAACCTCTAAAGTTTCCTTTGAACTCCAGCCTTTCTAGGATTCTATGATCTTTTCAAGAAAGGCATAATCTCATAAGTGCCAAACTGTAAAACACAAGCAGGAGCTAAATGGTACTTAATCTGTGTCTTGCTGAGACAGGGTTGTGAAATCAAGAATAACATCAAAAAAATCTACCTTATGTTCTGATGTAAAAATCTCTCTAATTTCAACAGAGAAACAGAGGGGGAAACTTTAACTGGAGTCGTCCCCTGGATCATGTGCCAGACATATAACCACAACCAGAATGAGCTCCCAATATGAGCCTAACAACGACTTTCCTCATATCAGTAACATATTTGCCTTTTACTTTCTTCTGGATGGTGTCTCCTGTCCTTCTGCCTATTTTGCTCCTCATCTGAACATCAGCAGACTGTTAAGTAAGATTTCACAAAATTGCTGAAATTCTCACTTGTCCCCAAGGAGCCCACCACAGGAGACAGCCACAGTGAAAAACTTCCTAGAATACATGAATAAACAAGCTTGTTATTCTCTCCCTTCCTTGGAGATTTCTGTGTGCTGCTGGAATGGCTTGAGTGCTGCAAACTAATTATAAAATTATTTAGTTAATAAAGGCAGGTAAGAAAGTTTCTAATTATCCCTGTGACAAAACTCTTCTGCAGCTGTAGGATATGTCTTACCCTGCAGCAAGGTGGGACCCATCTCATGTAGCTCAGGCTGTGCAATCAATGCAGAGGGTAGGATTTGGCTCTATATGCAGACACACAGGACTCAATACAAGCAGGACTTGATGACTTAATGCAAGCATACAGACATGTCTGAGGGGTCCCTGGTCATCTCAACTGGCCTTAGCTCTTGCTCCAGAAGGACACTGCTTCCTTATAATCCACTCATATGCAGTACTTCAGATAGCCCTGAACATCTCAGGTTGCAGTTAGACATTTACTTTTTAGCATACACATCAGTTGCTTGAACCACCTCAGTCTCTCTGCCGGGAGGTGGGACCCCAGTATGCATGCAGCCATGAAAGAAAGACACCTCTGTGTCTATGTGCATCATCTAAACACCATGCATAGATAATGAAGATACACAGACCCCAACCATGGCTCACGTTACCTGCCTTTGATACATCACTCCAAAAATGTTTGTCAACACAGACGTAACTCAGACTCCTCAGGCTTTATTCAGCTGTCTGAAAGGCAAGTGTAGTGCTAGACAGGCACCTCAGGACGGGAGAAGCATCCATGTGGGTTTCATGATCTGACACAGATCAACAGGGTAGCTGACAGGTCAAGAAGCACACCCTAGAGGGGCTCAGATAGCATCAGACACTTAGCTCCTTGTTGAAGGCAGTCATCTAAATTTTAGGTGGTCCTATTATGTGGGTCCCACCATTAAACCAGTGGCAAAATTTCTATTGGCTTCAGCCCAGCCAGAAATTCATAGTATAAATAATTCCTATGGACTACGAAAAGAAAGTGAGCACAGGTCTTGCTAAAGTGAGACCAGATTAGAGTTTTTCCATTGCCTTCCCCAGGGAATTTTGCTTTCCCTTTGTATCTCCTATTGGGAATCTCTTTTGTCAAAGTCTAAAGTGACCTCCCCCGCTGAGAGTAGGATGCCTGGGTTTGACATATACGGTTAAATGACAGTGTGTCAAAGCATAAAAAAAAGATGTTGGTGGAAGTTCTACATGAAGTTTTACATGGTGGTAATGTAGACTATAAGGTGATGCACTTAAGGTGTCTGGTTTGGGAAATATATGACAAATGCATGACATTAAGAGTGTAAGAAATGCACTTTTTGGTGTTTCATATTCATTTTTTTATCAAATTATCCTAAGAATTTTTTTTTTTAAGCTGAAAAGAAATCCTGTGCTCAGGTAAGTGAGTTTAGCCACAGATTTCAGGATCCTTAAGTACTCATTGACACAAGAGTCAACAACAGTTCTACAGGCACCTTTATGGGTCCCTCAGGTTTGTTGATTTTTTTAAGCCTGCATAGTATGGATTTCTACAACAGGTGTTAACAGCTCAAGGCATCTTAATGCCTTTTGGATTAAATAATGTACATTTTTAAAATTGCATGAAGTCTCTCTCGTTAGGAAAATGCTATCTTATCCACATTTATATTTCAGTTGAAGACAAAACCACGTATTAAATATATATCAAATAAATGGCTGAAATCCACTCCCAAAGCAACACTGCAGATGGACTGAAATTCTGGATTTAGCCCACTCCTCCTTTTACCCAAGTCCTGAGGCTCCTAGGGCAGATTGGAGTGGAGAGTGAACAGGGATAACCACATGAATGACCAGGAAAAGTGAGGAGGATTTATAGAGACTGGAACACTGGAAGAAAAACTCTGGTTAAACTACTTAAATACAGGGTCTTAGTGCTCCTGCACTAGTTCAGTCAGCATATATCAGCTGAAAGTGTGAGCCAGAGCTTTGTTGGAAAGAAAACATGCATGAATGAACCTGTTTATTGGAATGGGAAGAACCTGGCATCTCCTGGAGGGTCCATCCAGCCCCAGTGGTGGACAGCTACAGAAAATAGCGCATCCTACTTGGGCATGGCTACCTTTGAGATATCTACCTGGGGCTGTGGACTGGAACCCTCACTCAGGCAGAGATGTCCACTCTGATACCTATGTCGGTATCAGATCTAGGGGCATGTGGCAAGTGCAGCAGAGCAGAAGGTACAGATCAGACCATGCTCAGTGGGGGCAAGAGCAGAGCCCAGCCCTGAATCTCCTCTCCTGGGAGCTAACACTCTGACACATGTTTTGGGGAGCTTTTCTGCAAAAAGTGAGGCATGCTTTGTTAAAAGTTTGGCTGTCACTTAAGCATTAATCATGGGTCTAAAAGTGTTTATTAATGCCCTCTTGATAGCTAGCAGTGAAGCACTGCTGCCCCCCTCGCTTTTCTGATATGCAAACAGTGGTGATTAAGCACCAGATTAAACATCTGCATGAATATTTAAGAGGCTGGTTTTGAAAGTTTCCTGTCCTTTTACACTAATAGCCCCATTAAAACCTGTTTACAAGCCAGTCATGAGACTAACTATGTGCACTTAAAACAAGAGAGATCCCCTAGAGAAGTGCTTTAACCACGTGAGAATGGCAGCTGATCAATAGGCATCTTAAAGTAAGACTGTCTGCCTAAACCCAGTGGAAACAAGCTTTACAATATAGATATAAGGAGCTGGCAAGTGCCCAACTGGTTAATTAGAGAGGCAAAACAGTAATAATAACAGTAATAACATTTTCTTGAAGGTCCAGCTGTCCTGGTCCTGGGTGTCTGGCTGTCACAGGACTTCTCAGAAGTTGCCTTAAAGATGTTAATGGCAGCCAGGAAAAAGCTAGGGAAATTTTTAAATAAACTTAACAGCTTGATGTTTTCTTATCTTTTACACATCAGCCTTCAAGCACATATAGCCAGAGCCTACGCTGGGGAACAGGTGGGTGCTGCCAAATCCATGCACTGAACCTGAACCTTGTTTCACGGACACTACTCTTGGCCCACTCTCTGTTACTCACGATATGTTGTATCACAATGTCTTCATTGCCTTGTTCTGAAGTAACAGTCCATGAAGCAGAAGTGCTTGAGTTCAGCATGGGAGGGAGGTGCTGAAATACCATGAAAAACCTGGGATTTTCTGCCTGTTCCTGTGCTACTAAGAGCACTGAAAATAAATCTATTGACATCAGTGTGCTTTGGATTAGACTTTTGCATGTGTTATTAAGCGAATTATTAATTATTAATAATAACATAACAGAAGTCATGTTTCCTTATTCAACCATTCAGTTTTGCCTTATGTGGGGGTTTTCAAAAAAACAGTAGCCAAGTTTAAATACAAGTGTGGATTGATTGTTCAGCCTCCTTACTCATTGCCAAGGAGAGAGTATGCTTACATAAGGGTGTCCGGTTTTAAATTAATATTGATTGAAAGAAATTCATGCCATCCGCTTTTTAGCATACTAGATATGTCAATAAAACTAGATTGAATTTTGAACAGTATTAAAACTTTCTGGAGCCAAGATCAGATAAGGTCTGATAAGGCACATGGAGGACAGGGAGGTGATCAAGGACAGCCAGCATGGCTTCACTAAGGGCAGATCCTGCCTGACAAACCTGGTGGCTTTCTATGATCCTGTGACTGCCTTAGTGGACAAGGGACAACCTGTGGATATGATCTATCTGGACTTTTACAAGGCCTTTGACACAGTCCCCCACAACATTTTACTGATCAAATTAGAGAACTATGGATTTGATGGGTGGACTGTTCAGTGGTAGAGGAACTGGNAAACAATCCCCACTATCAATATAGGCTGGGGAACAAGGAGGTAGAGAGCAACCCTGCAGAAAAGGACTTGGGGGTATTGGTTGATGAGAAGCTGGACATGAGCAAGCAGTGCGTGCTGGCGGCCCAGAAGGCAAATCGNATTAGATATTAGGAAAAAGTTCCTTACTATGAGGGTTGGTACATGGAACAGGTTGCCCAGGGAGGTGGTTGAGGCCCCATCCCTGGAGGTGTTCAAGGTGAGGCTCAACAGGGTGCTCGGCAACCTGATTTAGTTGGAGATGTGCCTACTCACTGTAAGGGGTTGGACTAGATTACCTCTAAGGTCCCTTCCAACCCTGATAATTCGATGATTCAATGATTCTATTTTAAGATAATCATGATGGAAAGAAGTAATAAATGGCTGGATACCTTACAATCGCAGGGTTTTTCCTACTGCTCTGAAGCCCTTTGGGGTTAAAGGTGTTTAGACCCAGAATTAAAAGACCAGTAGGGCTGCTAACAGTCTTTCTGTTTCTTTGGCTGTAGCAAATATGAATGGGCAAACTTGGCTAGAGGAACAAATTTTTAATATTTCTTCAAAAAATGAGGTCTGGGAAAGTGCCACCCCTTCAAGCAAGTGGCAGTTGACTGAGTGTCCAGATTTTGTATGAGTTTGCCCTCATGGGACTAGCACTTGCCTGTCCTGGCTGCCCAAAGAAGACACATACCTGCCTTATCTGCAGGAGAACTGGCACTTGGCAGAGGGGAGAAGCAAAGAGGTTGGGGAGAGTTGGGAGGACAATCTTACCATGTAGTTAGTATTTTGGGTTTAACATTCCTGGAACAGGAATTCCTGGGGTAAGAGCACAGTGTGCTGTCCAGCCATTTACATCCTTACAGCTTCCCAGCCCTCCAGTAACTTTATTACACTTTTCTGCTTATTTATGGTCATTATTTGTTACTTATCTGTTTGTTAGTGGACTTAATGTGACTGAACTGCAGTGGAATTAAGGCATTGATCCCACTCAAAATTGTTATCCTATTTCTAAATCATTCCCTTGAGGATTTGTCCTACAGATGAGTCCACGTCTCCTAAATTTGGCTATGTGAAGGTCAAGCTGCCTGCTCCAGCAGCTATCCAGACACAAGACGCGCTTCCTTCTGCACTATAAAGATGAACTAGCAGCACTTAGATTTGCTCTGGGAAGAACTCAGGCAAGTAATACGAAGAGAGATAAATTGGCTTGCATGGTTTACACAATACTGCACGTAAGAGATGGTAGCAGAACAAGGAATCAGACTGCCTCACAGGTCTGGTCCATACTCCAACATCCTGGCCAAGAAATTCAACATCCACCCTGGTTTTGGGCTGGAACTGTGAAGACATAACTCCACAGTAACCCAGCAAAGTCACACTTGCTGCTGCACAAAAAAAAAAACTTTTAGAACTCCCTCTCACACTTTCTCTGCATTAGATTTTTCCTAGGAATTGGGCTGGGTCTTAATAAAATAGCACTTAGGGAAGCCAGTCCATACTATTTTCTTCTTTCTAATGCTGTAGAGCTGTCAAAACTAGTGTCTATGTTTATTACCCACCAACTAATTAACAATCATGAATGAAAGCAGATGGGAAACACTTTAATTTCTGGCCCAAACTAATCTGCAATGGTACTCCTTTGAAATTAGTTACGTGCTTGCTTGGTTTCTGAACATCAGCTCACCAATGTATGTTAACATTGCTGTGAAATAGAAGCCCTTATTTAAGATACCAGAAGTAGGGACTTACTTGCTCACAAGGATAAGTTAGGGACAAATCATTATCTTATTTTCTTCTTTTTTTCTTTTTTTTGTCAGAAGGGTTTGGAGATATTTTTAAGACCCTTCTCTGCATTTCTCTGTTGTGGTGGGGAACATTCATCATATAGAGATAGAAAATTTTATTCACCTTGGAGCATTTGACTACTCAAGTTTGGAAGGTGACTGCAGACAGCTGCACTACCACAGATAAAGGGAACTGGTGGAAGAGATGAAATGGGAGATAGAGGGTGAAGAAAGGGAAGATGAGTATTAAACTGATTCTGCCACTGGTGGAAACTCCCTACCTCTTGGAATTGTTGTTACACCACTGAAGTCTTGAGTTCTGGAAATACCTGAATTAGAATTATGGGGATGGCAGCAACAAAAGAAACAGCAAGGTAAAAGTAGAGGTGATTAGGCAAACTGATGGCAAGGCAGGAGCCATCAGCTTGCATATGTGAGTGGTTTTAACCCCAGGTGGGAGGTTGTTGAAGCATCAAGCACAAGAAAGGGCTGTAAGGCTGAGAAAGGCTTGGATCTGGAGGCACAAGGGCTATTTCAGAGGTAGCAATGATGGACTAAGGAACAGAGGTGGCTCTGAGAAAGTGTGCAAGTGCCTGGGTTCCAGGATATGGCATGTGAGGTTTTGGAGGAGCACTACAGCTGCAAGAGGACAGAGATTGAAGGTAATAGGCATCTCCAAGGGACATTCACCCAGACAATTTTAACCAAGACCATAGCTTGATGGTACTGAAGTTGAGAATCATAGCAGCTCCTACCCCACAACATCCCCTGTTTCGCTTTTGAGAGATCTCATCTACAACAGCTGGCTAGAGGTCTATGAGGCAAGGGCTGCCCTGGGTCTATAGCACATGCATGGGGAAATCCTTTGAGAATATATCTGAACTGATCAACAGAAGGAAAGAGTGAAAATACTTCCTGCTGCCATTTACATACTTAATATTGAAAGCCAAGCCTGTTGTCTTTTCTCTTGTGGTTTGAAGAGAAGTTATTACTGTGAGTATGATGAAAAATGCGGCATGTTTTCTTTGCAGTCAGTATTAACACAGATAATTAGGTGGTCTCAGCGCTGGATAGCAGTGAGTGGAGCTTTGTTCTTCTTTTTCACAGCAGTCAACATTAGAGCTTTGACCACCACCTCTGAAGTACCAGGAACAACCATCCTGCTCACTCCATGCTCCTCAAGAGTGCCCATTATGAAAAAGAAAATAATTTTAAGAATATAGGAAAAGAGATAAACATGGGAGTCTCAGTGAAAGAGCCCAAAGGCACACACTAACAGGATCTGCCTAAGAGTGATGTTGAATGTGTGTGGCAGAATGGTACCTCAGCAGGATGGAGAGTGTTGATGCTAATAGCAAATGAAACAAGAGGAGGAAGTTGGATAGTAAGAGTAATAGCAGTCATACCAAAAGGCTATATGATAATAATTGGACATGGGAATATCATAACTTTGAAGAAATCTNAAACTCATTTTATCACCAACTGGATATTCGTGAACTGCCTGAAGTAGAGAGATACCTTTCAGAAGACAAAATTGTTTTTAAATCAAAAATTCAGGACAAAATGGGTATATTTTGTAATAGGTGTACCATAAAACATGCTGCCAGATGCTTTGAAAATGTCCTGTGTTCATCATAAAGATCAACTCCGATGGGAAGATGCTAGGTGCCTAAATTTGACAAACAAGTTAGCAAGGACATTTTCCTTTAAATACTTCCAAATTTATGAAAGAATAAGATGAGAAGATATATTGATCTGTGGCCATGACCCTGCAATTGAATTG
>VWZX01007866.1:16910-32397 GCA_013399015.1 Galbula dea
TGAGTGCTTTGAGAGAACCATTTTCTGTGATACTGAATGCAAATCAGTGGCTGGACAAGCTAAATGGACTCTGTGTCATCCAAAGGGCAGGGCAGATATGCACCCAGGTTACATTTAATAATGTAATATTAACATATGTAATATATTATAANGCAATTGAATTGTTCCAAGAGGTAAGTGCACAGGATCCACTCCCTAGGCTAAGTTAGCAGTAGAGACTGGAGACAGTTTTTGTCACTTGCTTTTAGTGTCACAGGGGGTTTTGGCTTGGGTTTTGACTATAATTGCATAATGTAGTCTATGCTCAGCACACTAAAGGTGTGTGCGTAACTGGAACATACCTTACTGTTGGATATCGGCAGCATAGACATCTGAAATGAGGTGAAGCATTCCACTCTGCATCTGGGACACTGAAAAAAGTCTGTTCATGAAATGTCCTTGCTCTATGATGCAGAATCTCTTGGTGGAGACATACGGCCTCAGAATGACTCTGGGACCTGTTACTGAAATGCCCTTGATCCTGAGTATGGTGATGGTCCCTCCACTGAAGAAAATGGATGGATGGATGAATAGTCAGACGGAATGTGAGACACCGGCTGGGTTTTACGATTCTTTCTTTAATGTAGATCTTCTCACTATTATATATATATATTTCTTAAATGATCTACAATAGTCCCCAGAATGACTTTTCGAAACAAAAAGTCACGTTGGTTTCAAAGAGTGATGGACCAGGTTCTGTATTAAGTCAGTATGACAGAATCGCAGAATCACAGAAAGTTAGGAGTTGGAAGGGACCTCAAAAGGTCATCTAGTCCAACCCCCTCTTCCACAGCAGGATTCCCTAGATCAGGACACACAGAAGCACATCCAGATGGGTTCTGAGTATCTCCAGAGAAGGAGACTCCACAACCTCTCTGGGCAGAGAGGTCTGCTCTGGTGCTCCAGCACCTGAACTGGGAAAAAATTTCTTCGTGTATTCACATGGAACCTCCTATGCTTCAGCTTACAACCATTGCCCCTTGCCTTGACACTGGCTTCACTGAGAAAAGCCTGACACCATCCTCCGGACACCCACCCTTCACATATTTATAAGCATAGATGAGGTCACCCCTCAGTCTCCTCTTCTCCAAGCTAAAGACAACTGGCTCCCTCAGCCTTTCCTCATAAGGAAGATGGTGCAGCTCCTTCGGCATCTTTGTGGCTCTGTGCTGNTCTTGGTGGCTCTGTGCTGGACTCTTGCAAGCAGTTCCCTACCACTCTTCAGCTGAGGGGCCCAGAACTGGACACAATATTCCAGATGCAGCCTCACCAGGGCTGAGTAAAGGGGGAGAAGAACCTCCCTTGACTCCCAGATCCCTTTTCCCTTTACTGCTCTCCAACAGCTCAGTCCCCAATCTATACTCATACATAGGGTTGGTCTTTCCCAGATGCAAAACTCCACATTAGGCCTTCTTGAATTTCATTCAATTTCTCCCTGCCCAACTCTCCAGCGTGTCTGAGTCATGCTCAATGGCAGCACAACCCCCCAGTGTGTCAGCCACTCCACCCAGTTTAGTGTCATCAGCAAACTTGCTGAGAGCACACTCTGTTCCCTCATCCAGGTCATTAATGAATAGATTGAAGTACTGGTCTCAGTACCGACCCCTGAGGGACTCCCTTATACACAGGCCTCCAGCTAGACTCCATCCCATTGACCACAACTCTCTGACTTCTGTCCTTCAACCAGTTCACAATCCACTTCACTACCCAATCAGCCAGATCACACTTGCTCAGCAAGGATGCTGTGGGAGACAGTGTCAAACTCTTTACTGAAACCAAGATAAACCACATCCACTGCCCTACCCTCATCTATCCACCTGGTTATGTCCTCATCAAAGGCTATCAGGTTGGTCAAACATGACTTCCCCTTGGTAAACCCATGCTGACTGCTCCCAATGACCTTGATATGCCTAGAGACAGGGTCAAGGATAAAGTATTCCATCACCATTCAAGGGATGGAGGTGAGGCTGGTAGGTCTAGAGTTACCTGGGTCCTCCTTATTGTCCTTTTTGAAGACTGGAGTGACACTTACCTTCCTCCAATCCCCAGGTACCTCTCCTATTCCCCAGGACTTACCCAAGATGATGGCGGGTGGCCTGGCAATGACTTCTGCCAGCTTCCTCAACACCCGTGTGGGTGCACCCCATCAGGATTTATGGATGTCCAGATGGCTTAACTTCTCCCTTCTTGCCCTTTTTGAAGACTGGAGTGCAGTAGCTCCCAGGTGGCTCTGGCAGGGGCCACACCGCCATGAAACAAAGTCTGAAGACATCCATGAGCTAATAATTAGCACCTTTTTCACAGCACCTTAACGGTGCATGACATTAGATTGGGATAACAAGGAGGAAAGACTGACAGTGATCCACTGTCCCAATGCATCCCGAAATGTCTGAATCAAATCAAGGATTTACTACATAGTTTCTAAATTCTTTGGAATCTTTTTGTAGCTTTTTAATGACGCTTGTAGCAGAGATTGATATTTTTATATATATTTTTCAGCTGCACTATGAAGAAGTGAGAGTGAAAGCAAAGATGTTAGAGAATTTTTAACTCAACTAGATTTTATAAAACCTCTCTGAGATGCTGGTAGATGAATGATATTCCTTACATACATTCACACACGCACATCCTTTAAAGCTCTATAAATTGAAGCTTGAAGAAGAGGTAATTTTCCAACTTGTGTATCTCAGCTGAGAAATCCCAATCCAGAACAGACTGATATCCAGAAATGCCCAGGCTGGATGCATAAGCAGCCAACCAGATTACCCACTGAACACTCTTATTTGAGAGTTTATCTTTAAAATGTTGGTCTATAAATGGCTGTCTGCAAGGCCACACAGTAATTCACTAAACTAAAGAATAAAATTCCAGGTTTCTGGGTGTCCTCTGACATAGAACCATAGAATCATTTGGGTTGAAAAAGATCTTTAAGTTCAGTAAGTCCAACCATTAACCCAATAATGCCAAGCTCACCACTAAACCACGCCCATCAGCACCACATCTACATGTCTTTCAAATATGTCCAGGGATGGTGACTCCACCACTTCCCTGGGGAGCCTCTTCCACTGCTTGACAACCTCCCCTCATAATTTGTTCTTGTCATATCCTTTGTTACTCGGGAGAAGCAACTGATTCTGACATATCGGCTTCAGAATCTTCTGATTCTGAAGCTGGTATAGCATGATTTAGACAGGTTTACTCTTCACTGGGTAAGGAACTGGCTGGAGGGCCGAGCTCAGAGAGTAGTGGTAAATGAGGTTCATTCTAGTTGGCGGCCGATCACCAGTGGTGTTCCCCAGGGCTCGGTGTTGGGGCCAGCTCTGTTCAATATCTTTATCAATGATCTAGATGAGGGGATTGAGTGCAACCTTAGTAAGTTTGCAGATGACGCAATAATAGAAGGGAGTGTCAATCTGCTTGAGGATAGGAAGTCTCTGCTAAGGGACCTGGATAGGGTGGATCAATGGGCTGAGGCCAATGGGATGAGTTTCAACAAGGACAACTGCTGGGTCCTAAGCTTTGGTCACAATATCCCCATGCAATGTTATAGGCTTGGGGAAGAGTGGTAGGATGGCTGTCTGTCAGAGAAGGACCTGGGGGTCCTGTTTGATAGTTGACTGAATAGCAGCCAGCAGTGTGCCTAGGTGGCCAAGAAAGCTAATAATATCTTGGCCTGCATCAAAAATAGTGTGATCAATAGGACCAGAGAAGTGACTATTCCCCTGTACTCAGCGCTGGTGAGACCACACCTAGAATACTGTGTTCAGTTTTGGGCCCCACATTACAAGAAGGACATAGAGGCTTTAGAACGCATCCAGGGGAGGGCAACAAGGCTAGTGAGGGGTCTGGAGCACAAGTCTTATGAGGAGCAGCTGAAGGAACTGGGGTTGCTTAGTCTGGAGAAGAGGAGACTCAGGTGACCTTATCACTCTCTATAACTACCTGAAAGGAAGTTGTAGCAAGATGGGGAAAGGTCTCTTCTCCAGGGTTAACAGTGAGAGGATGAGCAGAAATGGCTTCAGGTTGAAGCAGGGGAGGTTTATATTAGGTATAAGGAGAAAATTCTTTACTGAAAGGGTTGTAAAGTCTTGGAATAGGCTGCCCAGGGAGGTGGTGGATTCACCGTACCTGGAGATGTTTAAGACACATTTAGATGTGGTACTTAAGAACATGATTTAGTGGTATGTTAGTGATACATATGGTTGGACATGACGATCTTAGAGGTCTCTTCCAACCTTTATGATTCTGTGATTCTATGATTCCCACCTCACTACAACCTCCTTTCAGGTAGTTGCAGAGGTCTCTCTGAGCCTCCTTTTCTCCAGGGTGAACAACTCCAGTTCCCTCAGTTGCTTCTCATCAGACTTGTGCTCTAGACCCTTCACCACCTTCATTGCCCTTCTCTGGGCACACTCCAGCAGCTCGGTTTTCTTCCTGTAGTGAGGGGTCCAAAACTGAACACAGTATTCAAGGTGCAGTACCTGCAATTATTATATCATTATACCTTACCTGACAAACATGGCTGACAAATTGTTTTGGTGATTCTGGTATATCAGACCAAAACAGAGAACTCCCAGCTTGAAAAAACAGCAGACACTTTCATCATAACTTGATCCAGTGCCCAAAAGCATTTCAGTTTGCCGAGTGTGTTGGATCCTGGCAAAATCCCATCATCTTGGGATTTTGGCACAAACACCTGCTTGCATCAGATTAGTCTAACATAGGAATCTGACCTCATCAGCACCAAAATCCCCTCACGGTTAAGAAAAGCATTGTAGGGATCGTTAACCCACTAGTCCTACAGCTACTCATTTCAGAAGGAAAAATAATTCCCTTGATCTTTAAAATAACTGTTTAAAAAGAGCAGGTACTAGATGTATGTACCTTATATGCTAAAATAGCAATTAAACTGCTTGAAATGTCTTTTTAAGAGGAGAGAAATTAAACTTTCTCTTGTCTGCTCCAGTCTCTCTTCTTAACTCACCATGTACCATTAAAAGGGGAGCACAAATACCATGATAATATTACAACATCACTTGAAAAATCACATTGACCACCTTTATAAAACCAGTGACATTTCCTCAGCCAAAAAGGGCTTTGCTCTTTGAAAGACAACCTTACCTTTGTAAATGTGTCCTAGACTGCTGGGCCCTGAGTGACTGTCAGTTTGGGATTTGTCATGCCATTTCAGCCATTCCAGGTGCTTACCTGCCTCCCAACCAGATGATCCTGCTGTTTCTTTAGCTCCAGATTATCTTTAATATCAATGGGATTCTCAGGTGCACAGAGGTGAGCCTTTAATAGATTATACAAATAGAGCAAAGAGGTATGTATAGAGCACACACCCATAGTGTGCATGTCTGTAAGTCTACATACACACAAACATGTTTGTACACACAAAGACATGGGGTGAGGGGAAAGAGTGAATCATCCTTATAATTTTTTGGAAA
The DNA here is from genome assembly GCA_013399015.1 of Galbula dea. Lineage (NCBI taxonomy): Eukaryota > Metazoa > Chordata > Aves > Piciformes > Galbulidae > Galbula > Galbula dea. The sequence continues at coordinate 22,400 of VWZX01007866.1, forward strand.
AGGCTTCCTTCATGAAGTTGAGCTACATGCAGCAGCACAATGTATATAACCTCTACTTCTGCATCATTTCTGTGCTGTGGTCAAAGAGTACTAGAAGATACATTTCTGTTCTGAATTATATCTGGGTAAATCCAGAGGAATTCCCCTGAGCCACTTTTAGCTCTCAGATTTTGCCTATGTGGACAGTCAGGAAAATAACCCAAATTAGCTGAAGGTGAGAATTTAAAAGTGCATTAATTAAACTGTGTGAAACCCTTGTGAAGGTTGTTCTTATTCAGAATTCAGGTGGTCTTCATTCAATTTAATTTAATTCACTTTGGAAATTAATTCAGATTAATTGTCCTAACAGTTTTTATGTATCTATTCTAGATTAACACTGGGGTAATAAAATGAATTGTAGCCCACTGGCTTCAAGGTTGTTTTATAACGGGAGGCTCTAGCAAGAGACTGTCCCTTGTGTGTCCAGAAGCCAGTGCTTTCCTGTCAAGACAAAAGAGTGAGGCATATTTCTGGAAATAGATAAGCAATATTCTTTTAGCTGTTGGGGCAATTTCTTTAAAGATCTCATAATAAAAAGGAGTTAACAGAATCATAGGATGAACTGAGTTGGAAGGGACCCACAAGAATCGTTGAGTCCAACTTCTGTCTCTGCACAGGACAACGCCTCAGGAAAAAAAAATAATCACACCATGGGTCTAAGAGCATTGTCCAGATGCTTCTTGAATTCTGTCAGGCTTGGCACCATGACTACTTCGTTGGGGAGCCTGTTGCAGTGCTCCACCATCCTCTGGATGAAGAATCTTTTCCTAAAATGCCAGTCCGCCGGGTTCTGTTGCTGGTCACCAGACAGCAGTGATCAGCTCCTGCCCCTCGACTTCCCCTCGTGAGAAAGTTACACACACCGATGAGGCCACCCCTCAGTCTCTTCCAGGATGAACAAACCAAGTGACTTCAGTCATTCCTCATACAGCTTCCCATCTAAACCCTACAACGACAAAGGTGACAAAGACAACACTGCAAAAGGTTAAATACCACTGCTTCTGAACCCTGAGTAGAGCATCTACAGACTTGCCTTCTCTGGGGCCTGATCCTGCTTTTATTATATTTTCTTTTTTTGGAAAAAAAAAATAACCATCAAGAGGACAAACATCCAAATCTTCTCATTCCAGAAAATCCAATTCTGCAAGCCTGGAGCCAAATGAAAATCAAGACTACAGCAAAGATGGGCTGCTAGCTGAAAAAATAGAAAAACTGCTTTAAAGAGAAAACTACTCAAAATATACTTCCCAAACAAGGAGACTCTTATTAAGGGTTTCTTCTTGAGGTGTCTGCTTAAAGGCTTCTTCAGAAAAGATTTTTTCTTTTATAACTCACATCTGAAGTTTGAAGCTTACTATTTTCTGCACAGTACTTGAGAGTTCCTGCCCTTGCCTCCTTCCAGCAAGCTGGGGCTGAGCCTGGGTAGAGGTTAATGTGTGCTCTCCGGCAGCCCTGCCAGGCTGGGCACACTGCAATGAGCCCAGCCAAACAGGAAGACAAAACACAACAGGACTTCAAAATCTCTCTGGGTCAGCCAATGCTGCTGTGTTTAAGAAAAAAAAAAATCAAAATCTGCACAAACTTATTTCTGAAAAGCTTTTGGTATTTGTATGTGTTTTTCTCTGAAACACCTGACATTAGTGAAGGGGGATTGGACTGAATTGGTTCCTGTCTTTTAAATCCATTTGTATAATCAGATTTTAAATGTCAAATACGTCTGCAAACTGAAAAAATAAATAAAAATAAATTTAATACATTAAAATAAACTTTCAGTCAGTCTTGAAAAATAACTACGACCTCTAGCATGTTGGGGCTCTCTTAAAACGATATCTACGCTCATAATGTGAAAATGAAAAAGTAACAATGCTACTGTGATGGAAGGTAGGGATAGGGGGGGCCGGGGCACCCAGCCCGTACTCTCTCAAAGCCATCCCCGAGACGTTGTATTTGGGAATACAAATGCTTTAAGAGGGCAATCGCTGCAGCGGGAAGCCCCTGCTTCCCCACTGTCACCCCGGGGCTCGAGGATAGGTCCGCGGCCACCGCTCGGGACACTGCGGCACAGGAGCGAAGGGACAAAGCGAAGGGAAGTCCGGTCCGACCCGAGCCGTTCTGCGACTGTGACCCACGGAACACCGGCCAAACAGTCAAGTAAAGGAGCCGAAAGTAACGGGCGGTGCAGCGGAGCTGGGCGGGCCCCTGCTCTCCACTAGGAGTTTTGGCACGGGTGGTTTTGGGGGATGTCCTCCCTCCCCCCATACAGCCAGCACTTAGCAAAACTCCGGTCCCCAGGCACCCTGCCAGCTCCGATGTGCAGGATCCGGCCCTGCAGACCCCTGGTATTACGCATCAAATTAAATTTGCTGGTCGGGCAAATTTGACCTCTTTCTTGGCCCAGATATGTTTCAAAAGCTTTCTCCTCTAATTTTTATTTATTTATTTATTTAGTAAAGGTGGCACGCGGGGGCTCCGCGGTCCCTATAGCATCCCTTCCCCTGCCCGTAGATTTGTCCGGCTTCATCCTAACGAAGAGGGACGGTGTGTCCCGGACATCTCCAGGACTCCCCATCATCATCCCAGATCCTTCGGATCCTCTTCCCCTGCGAGGGGTGGTCCTACATGGCCAGGATAACAGGCGATCCCTTCTTGGGAGCCAGGACCCCCCTTTGTGAGGGGAGGGGACACTCTCGCGTCCCCCGTACACCTCAGGGTATGTGCGCAGGATAACTGCACAGGCTACGATACTCCTCTCCTTAGAGCCAGCTAAAGGCTGTTCTCTTAATGAATTACTAATGAGTTAAAATTGGACAGCCGGCTTAATTAAAGCGTAGAGGCAATGTGTTTACCACATTGTAATTGAACTCATTAGGGCTCCGGCTTTGTGTTTTTAAGCAGCCGCCTTGTTCCGCTCGTCGAGTGATCCTCGAGAAAGCACTTCGTTGGGAATGGGGTGTCTGCGGGGACTTGGGGGGTAGGAGAAGGTGGTTGTACCCTCCCAAGTCACTTTTCTCCTGCAGGGACTTGTGCTGAGTGGCGAGGTCCTTCCTCCTGTCCCTCAAAATTCTCACGGTTGAACGGTGCTCACCGGGGTTCTTTTTTGCAGGGGAAGCAAAGTATTTAGCAGGGGAAACTTGGGGTGAAGGGAGTTTGGCAAGTAGAGACCGCACCTGCAACAGGGTACCTCTTGTCCCTCTCCAGGCAGTGGGGGTCGAGTACCCCCTTTCCATCCTCCATAGCTGTCAGGGCGGACCTGCTTCGAGGTAGTGGCGGGGCTTTGGGGGACAGCGGCGGTACCCCCACCCATCCTCCGTCAGTGGGGGGAGGGGGCCGGGGAAGGGGCGGCTTCCCCGTATGGCTTGCAGGGCGCTGCCTGGCTGCTAGAAGGCGTCCGAGACCCGACCCACCAGCGACACAGCCACCGCGGCAGAGGCGGGAGGCAAACTTATGAGCAGCGGAACGACCGCGAAGAGCGGCCCGTACACTGCCCCGACGTCCCGGGCGGGACCCATGGAACTCAGGCGGGCAGGTAAGCAGTGGGACTGGCGACAAGGTGGAGCGGGACGGGGAAGGGAACCTCCTTATTTGTGTGTTTTCCTCCCTTCACGGAGTGGATTGCAATGTCGTTTGCTGTCGCGATAGGTCGCAAGGGTCGTGATACTCGTCGGGGCTGGAGCCGGGGGAAGGCGGACTGCCCGGCACTGGGTCAGGTCTGGCTGAGGAGTCGCGGTGGGTGAAAGGAGACCCCCGAAAGCTTGGGGTGCAGCGCAGGGAAAAGACGATGATTTGTTTGTAGCCGCGCGTGTAGCTACTAAGCGCCTCGTCGTTCCCGGTTCTCCTACAGATAGGTATTTTATTTTTCATTTCTTTCGAAATCATAACTTCGGGCCGGTTTTGGAGACAAGGTGGGAGAAGCGCGGACCCAAGGCCGAAGCGGGAACCTCACGGCCCCCCGGTGTAGTGGGGATGGCGGTGCAGAGCTCTCCGCTCAGCACCGCACCAGTGCAGCGTTCCGCGTCCTGCCGGCAAGCGATGGGGGCAGCGCTGCCTCTTTCTCCAACCCAGAGCGACCCTCCTTGCCCGGGAAGGGACTGATTTGGGGTGGGGGGGGGGAAGTGGGATAAGAGGCGACCACCAGTCTGGTGAAAGGCGTCGCCTCTGCTTTGTCAGCTGCTCCGAGGTTTGAAAGCCGGGACAAACGGTAGATTTCTGTATTTAATTATCATTATTTTTTACGCGCTGCAACCGGAGGGCCTTGAGGGTCTGGGAGCTGGAACCGAAGCGGGGAGCTCTCGGGAAAACCCTCCCACCCCAGTCCCTTCCTCGACTGTCTGCCCGCTTGTTGCATAGCTCCTGCCCATCGGCTGCCCGAAGCAGGAGCTCCTCGCGGTCCATATAATCTTTCGGAAACGTGTATATAGAACTAGCTTTACGGAAGCGAGCCTGTAGAAAATTCCGTCCCCGGCTAAGTGACTTTTTTAGCACAATCCTGAAATCATGGCAAAGGATGAGGGAAACAAGAAAGACGTGGTGGTGGAGGAGGAAAGAAGTTGCGTTTGGTGGTAGAGAGAGAGAAGGTGACAAGCCAGACCCCTGAGAGGGTAACGTGAACTGTCAAAGAGTGCAGGAGAGTAAAAGCCAAACAATCCCAATCCCCACAGGTTGTTTATTCCTCATAAAATACAACTCAACATTGCAGGAAGTTACTGCAAACATTTATCAATAATGAATGAATCTCCTGTAATAAAATACATAATTAGCTACAGTCAAGTACGTGCATTACGCCAAAGCTTTTGCAACTCTTTGTTGAAAATCCGACTTAGATAAATCCTCTCAAACAGGCTTTCAAGAAGAGTTTAAAAAAAAAAAAAGTGCAAACCACCACCCAGCATTTCTCCCTCTTTTATGCCGTTTTTGAAACCCAACCCGTAACTACTCTTGAAATATAACGTAAAACTCTTTGGTGCATTCAGAAGAGTCATTAACATTCAGCTTTAAGTGAATGTTAACAGTAAATAAAGAAATCTCTTGATTGTAATACTTGCAACAAAGCAATAATAAACCAGTGGGTGGTCATCAGTAATGATAAATGTATCATTATTACTGTGTGCTGGGGAACAGGGTTTGGAAAGTACTCAGACTTTTTAGTGGCAAGCTTGGTGGCAATTCGTTTCTTAGTCTGGGGAAAAAAAAAGCCATATAATTTTATACACAATTTAGGTGAAAATAAATTTAAATCTGCATATTACATTTTTAATTTCAAGGTAGTAATTAAAGCTGGTTCATTATATCTCCTCTGAAAGTCTCAGTGCTCATCTTAATTGCCTGTTTGTACAATCTGCTTTCTAAGACACCCTAGGTTTCTGGGTTCTGAAAGATGGAAAATTGAATTATTTACTGACGTGATGACTCCTCGGCCGATAATGTCACGTTTTCCTTGGAAGTTTGGGCTCTCGGGTCCCCATTACAGCCCGGCTGGGGCCTCGCTTCTCTGCCCTGGAAGTTTGTTCCACGTTTAAATACTTTGAAGCAGGCACTGTTCCGACGGAAGATGTTCGGGACGCTTTAATGTATGTGTTTGAAAGAAAAGAATCCAATTACTGAGGTGGTTTTTTGTTTGGGAATTTTTTCCTTCTGTCCCTCCTCCACACACACAGNTGGAGCGGGGAAGGACTGCCGGGGAAGCCTTCCCCCGGTGGTATCCGTATCTCTTTGCTTAAGCTCTGAAGGTACCTTCGGAGAGAACCACCTCGGGTTTGGATCACTGGGAGCACATTAAATTGAGAAGTTAAGAGAGCTCCCTCAGACAAAAGATGCCATTCAAGGTTCCTTAGCATCAGCCACCGTGTCGGCTTTTAGCTACCAGAAGGTATCAAACTACCCAGAAATGCCCCATCCCTAAACTCTCACGGTGCCTTTAGAGAGCCATGAGAAGATCGTGTTGAGTTCCGCTCCCTCTATTATGATTATAGATGCTTCTTTCCGAGGCGTCCTCTTGTCACTGAAAAACTCCACGTCGAGATCCCTGCCCTTTTGTTGTGTCTAGCTGGGTTATTCAAGAGCAGAGACAAAAGCCCGAAGTGATGTGATCTAAATGAGCTCTGAGGTTTTCCAGATGGGACCACCTCTATTCCAAATGTCCTCTATGCTTTCTGCTTATTATAATAAAACCCGATTAAAAGAGAAAAAAATACTTTAAAAAGAGCTTCGCTCTAGACCAAGCAGCGCAAGCGAAATCTACCGGAAAAGTATTTTAAAACTTCATTTGGTTATCTACATTTTATTAGGAGAAGCAGTTTTATAACGGTACCTTGTGTGTCTGCTACTTACACGACTGCAAGTTTCAATGGGATGTGAAGGGGTGGGGGGAGGGAATGGATCCGCGTTGGGGGTGTTTTTCTTTGTGTTCTTTTAAACGCACCAAGGTTATCTTGCTCCTGGTGGCCTCTCTGCTACAGTGTTTAAAGGCTCTGGAGGTAAATAAAGGCGGCGAAGGTGGGTTAGGGTGGTTTAAACTTGGCCGCTTCTGTTGGCTGCTCGTTTCAGCACGAAGCAATCCGCAGCGAGATCTGCTGCTGTCGCCGCCCAGCAGAATCGCGATAGAGAAAGGGAAAGGGAGCAAGGACTCGCATTAATCCCTTTGAGGCTTCGGGAAGAAGTTTGTGCACTTTCCCCTCTCCTCTTTTAAGGAGGTGACTCCCATCCAGCAGTTGCAGAGGACAGGAGCAAATAAATAACGAACGGGAGTAACCGGAGGCGGCAGCAGGAAAGGAGCGCAGGTCTGCAGTTCGCTAGGGAGGAGAGCAGACACCCCGCCTTCAGGCGGGATTCTGCCCCGCAGTCCCTTCCACACACACACGCACCCCTTTCATGGGGTCCAGGCTGGGCTTCCCCGGCCCGCGGGGACGGCAAAGCGGGACGGCCACAGAGCAGCTCATCGAGCATGTCCGCCTGGGTACCACCTGCGGGAGCCGCCCGGCCCCTGGGTGAACCGGGCCCGCGCGAGCTGAGCGCAGCTCCTGGGGCCGTACCGGGACCGTGCAACTCCACAAGGTTCTTCAACAGGATTAAGTAGGAAATAAGTAGAGAATGTTCTATTCTAGTCCCACTCCTCGAAGGTGCTGGCGCGGCGAGTCTGTGCCCACTTCGGACAGCTCCACCGAGCCAAGGCTGCTCGGTGCGGCTGTGGGAAGTGCCCGTAGAGAATCTGACACCCTCTTCCCTCCTCCATGGTGACTAGTACACCTGTTCCCCATGAGTTTCAGCTTTCCCTACCGAGGAAATTGAAGAGGCTCTTCAATTTTTCCAGCAGAATTCAAAGAGGTCAATAGCATAAAGCAAGTGAACAAAAATGGTCAAGTTTTGGTTTTCTTTTAATCACCACTAAACAAAACGAATGCGCGGGCTGAGGACTGCCCCCGGCCGACCCTATGCTCCCACCCTCTGCCATGCTGCGAGGTCCAAGGTCGGGGGATTGCTTCGTTGAAAGCGCTTTGCGAAAACCGCTCATCCCTTTCGCCTCCTGCAATCGGTTTTTCCTCTTTCAATGCCAGGCTCAGAGCCTGGGGCGAAGTTGTCCATCTCCGGTTCTCCCGGGAACCGTCGGGGAAAAGCCAACGGGTGGCAGAGATAGGGGAGTGGGCTGCCCGGCGGCCGCTGCGAGGATATAGGCACCAGGAGCCCGCAAAAGCAAGGAGTTTCTCCCTAAAAACCCACCCCGTCCATCCTGGTGCCGAACAGGGAGCAAAGAGAGGAGGGGAGATTTTCTCCGTGGAGTGGTAATACATCATACCTTGTATGACACGGGTTTAACCAATAAAACAATTTGAATCAATTAGCTGGCGGAGGAGAGTTTTGAAGTGTAAAATTCACGTCAGTCTGGCTAGGAAGCATTGATTAAAATGTCACCAATGTAAGGCTTATAGCTATTGCTCACATGAAAGCAGCAGGCTCCTTGCAGGAGAGGTTCGGGAAAAAGTAGGAGGGAGGCGGGAAAGAGGAAGCTTCCGTTTGACAGTGGGGCGAGCAGGTTTAATAAGAAGTGACAGACGTAATAAGGAAAGCTGTGATTTTTTTTTTTTCCCCCCCGAATTTCGCGAGGACACCAGCCGTCAGGGGAGCTCTGCCGTTTTGCTGTCCAGGGCAGAGGGGAAGTATGAGTGGGTGATGGTGGAACTGAAAGCGGAGACAATCGGTGGGCTTTAAGGCGGATGTTCTGGGTGCAGTGATTTTCGCCTGGATCAGTAATGCCCGGGCAGAGAGGGAGGAGGATGAAAATGAAAAAAAACACAAACAAACAAACCAAAAAACAACACACACCAAGTTTTCGTAGCTACATGTGTAAAAACGGTTTGGTATTAGTCATCTGCGGGGAAGTATTTTTGTAATAAAAAGAAAAAACCAGAGGAGTACTGGGAAACATCCGACGGTCCAGATGGCGTCCCCGTCGTATTACCTAGAAAGGAGTTTTCCTTTTTCTCTTTTTTTAGCTGTTTCTGCAGTTTTCCTCGCTGGAAAGGACCGGAGTTCAGTGGCCCGGCCTCTCAGCTCCTTTCTGCACAGAGCGGCAGAGGACACCCACGAGGTTGCAGGTGCTTTTGGGAGTGTAGGTAGTGGGAAAAAAAAATCTATACACAAGGTATTTATCTCCTTTCGAAAAAAAAAAACAGAGGCAAACCCCGCCACTGTGTTGCAGACTACCTGCTGATATTTTTTTCCTTAATTTGGGAAAGGAAAGGAAAGGAAAGGAAAGGAAAGGAAAGGAAAGGAAAGGAAAGGAAGGGAAGGGAAAGGAAAGGAAAGGAAAGGAAAGGGAGAAAAAGAGAGAGAGAAAAAGAGAGAGAGAAAAAGAGAGAAAAAGAGAAAAAAAGAAAGCATTTGTGCCTTGTTGTGGAAGCCAGAACCTGGGTCCGGGTCCTTCTGAAAGTGGTTTGGTGAATAACTTCAGTGTATATGGGGAGGCACTGGCGTGTCACAGAAAATATCCGTGCCCATGAGGATACAGTTATGGCGAGAAATAAACTTTTCTTCTCTCTGTCTCCTCTGCCTCGCCCTGTCATTTTGAACAAATCCGTTAAAAAATACCATTTCCGAAAAGACGTGGATTTTCTATCGGGTATAGTCAGTTTCTTGCAAGCAATTTGGCTCAGACCATTGGGTGGGGGAACAAACAGGGAAAAAAGTTTAAAGAAAAACAAAACAAGACCAAAAAAAGGGCGAAAAGAGGCAAAGCGCATCCCACCTTCAACCGTTCCGTCCCCGAGCTCGGCGTCGCCTCGCCGGGAAACCATGCGTGGAGCCGGGTCGGAGCAGGGGAGCGCTGAGGGGCGCGGCGGCAGGAGACCGAGTCCCGACGGGGCGTCCGCATCCCCTCTCCGTGCGGGAAAGCAGAGAGGGAAAAGATCGAGGAGCCGGACCCCCACTTCCCACTTCCCAGATCCCCAAGCCCCCTCCCGTCTTCACCGCCCCCGGCCGCTGACGTCACCGAGCGCGCGGGGGGGCCGCCGCGTGCCCGCGGAGATTCCGCGCCTGCAGCCGCCGCACCGAGGGCAGGGCTGCCGCCGGGCGAGCTCCTCCGCGGCGGCGGAGGCTGCGATGCGCTTCCCTCTCGGCGGGCGCTGGAGGGCCCGACGTCGGCACGGCTAGAGCGCAGTCGTGGAGGTAAAGGGCATCGAGGGTGGCCGCGGAGAGCATCGAAACTTTTTTTTTCCCCGCGTTTTTTTTTTTTTTTCTTTTCCGCGTTTTTCCTCCCCTGGCGGTGCGGAGTGAGGAACCAGTCGGGCCGAGCAGCCGGTGCGGAGGGGGCGCGGTGCCCGTGAAGCATCTTTCCGAGGCACCGGCAGGTGTCCAGGAAGGGGGAGACGGACATGCATCTCTGCGGCGTGTTTCGGGATGAACCAACCGCCTGTGGGTTGGGACATCTTCCTAACGTGAGGCAGTTGGCTCATTTACCGTCATCTCTG
>VWZX01007866.1:38608-57336 GCA_013399015.1 Galbula dea
ATAAATATGTGGAACTGCACGACAGACAAAACTGCAGAGGGACGGTAGGGCCGAGTCCTTATTTACTATTCCTGTCTCTTTTCTGTTTTGTTACTAAGAAGCATTCTGAATTATCAGAAGAGGGTGAAATGTAGCTGAGTTTGTTTTTTGCAAGGCTCACAATGTTAGGTGTGTTGGTGGGTTCCTTTAAGCCCTATCTTCTGGAATCTGGTGAGTGTTACCTTCCATTTAGAACAAATGAAGAATTAGAACTTTTTTTGCTTTTGTGCTCATAGAATTCCAGATGTATGCATAAGGTTTAAACCAAAAGCCGACTGATTTGTTATCTCTGTTAAAATATTTCATATTTTAAAGTTTGCCACAGTTTTTGAATGTTCTGTTTGAAATCCTGTTTTTGTTTGAAACAATATTCTCCTCTACCTGTTTAGTACTTAAGCATGGATGGTTTTTAATCAGATGTTCATATTTTAAACTTTAAATGAAGGTTATTAAAAGAAAAAAAAAAAGAACAAATTTATTTGGAAGTTAAAGCACTTTCAGGGCAAATTAACATTTGAAGCTCCAGATTTTGTAAGACATATATATGAGCTCCAGTACAGAAAAGCACTTAAAAGACGCTTATTGAGTTGCCTAGCATAGGTATATTTTCTGAAGTCCTGGTTATCTGACTGATTATTCCTCTGAAAAGCACCAAGAAATATGCACGATGCATGAATATTTTCAGTAAGGATAGGATTTCTTCAAGACATACACAAGAACTGTGGAAGTCTTAAAGCAAGTAATTAATTTCAAATACAGATGGATCCTTTGGAGCTCTGATACCCAGAAGATACCAACATCTTCATTGCTGCTGTCTTTGTGTCTGCAGATAGTGCTCTGTCCAGGTAAAAATAGCAGTGGAGGTTTCAGTTACGGAATACTATCAATGCTGTGAGTTTCATAACAGTACAGCTCTCCTGGTAGGAGTGAGCTGCAGAGCTGGTTGGCAGACACAGTGTCTGATCACAGTTCTGTGATTCTGAAGTACTGTACGGAAGTAGTAGGGCCAATGCAGAGACACAGTCGAGTGGATGATTTTGACTAATGTGGTCTGGCACTACAGATGTAGTGAGAATGCATTGTGGAGAGTATGAGTTGGGGACAAGGCACAGGGCTGAGAGTCAGCAGAACATTCCTGGTACATCAGAGCTCTGCGTTGGCCAAATCAGTTGACCATTGATGTAGCTGAGTTGTCTGGGCTAGCATTGAAATTTCTAGCTCCTATTTAAAGAACACTTCGAGAGCTTCCTGAGGAAGGATTGCAGGAGGTTGCACTAGGTGTCACAGGATGAAGAGGTAATCTGGCTATATCTGGTTTGGTTTTGTACAATGGGGGCAATGTGTACTTATTTTGGGGAGACTAAATTTAGAAACGTTTCGGTTTGTTTCTTGTGTTAAAAATTCTTGACTACTCCAGTGGGTGTAGAGCTAATAAAATGGTGGCATCACAAGAGCTGAGGTTGTGTCAATGTATACGGTGAGCTCTGGTTTTCACACTACTGATAAAGTAATTTTAGATGTGTCTACTCAGAGGTATCTTCCATGGGTGGATGTTCATGTTACAGGTTAAGAAAGCAATTTGTGTACAATACAACCCCTTACCTTTATTCCAGAATAACCATGTCTGCGCGGCTAGGGTAATTAGAAAGAAAAGAGGTATCAAAACCTTCAACTGAGGCAGTACAAACTGCCTGTGAATACTTCATCCCTTTTTTCCCCTAGCCAATAGATGGTTGAGATATAGTTTGGGTTTTTTAGGTGTCCATACTGGGGGGGTTGCACAGCTTTCAGTGCTGCTGTTTTAAATGCTGCTACAAGTTTTTGTGTAGACAAGGCTCAAGAGACTTATGGTGGAGCTATTAAAAGGGGAAGTGATTTTTTCTTAGGCTGATTAAAATTCTTTGGGCTTTCTGTTTGTTTGTTTTTAAACACCTATTTAGCTTTTAATTAACATTTAAGAGAAAGGGAGCTGGTTAAATATTCAATACCTCTTCCCTTTCAATTAAGGTAGAACAGTACACAATGCGTGATGAGGCCTCTGGGAAGTATGGAAAAATGGAGAAGAGCAGTCTCCTTATTGTCATTTTCTGGGGGACTGGAAAGGTGAAACCTATCTAATTATTATCACAGTTAACAATAATAATGTCAAGGCTTTTTCTGAACATCAGAAAACAGTTTAAAAATGCACTTCTTTAAAACCATACACACTGGGTTTTGCCCTTAAATACCTTCACTCTCTCCACCCAGTTCTTTACTTATTTCAGAGGCAAGGATGAGGGATGTTCTGATAACCGTTTTTGTTATCTTAGTTAGGGAGGCTGCAGGTGCTGGAGAAGTTATTCTTCATGCTACATGCCCTTATTTTCATTTTGATGTAGTTCTTTCAGTCCTGGCAAGCCATCAGCCTCAAACTATATGGCCCTGAAAGCTCAACTGGGAAAGAGCTATCTTGCCTTCATGCTCTGTGCTAGGATATGTTTTCTTTCCATTGTTTTCCTCTCCCTGAAAAATCCAGTTACCTTCTGTCTGTGAGTCTCTTATTCCTCAAAATCACACACAGAACATTCGTAAAGGAATGCCTCAGTGAAATAAATTGATTGGAAAAAATAGTATTTATGATTCAATAAAGACTTTTCCTAAACTTAAATTTCTTTTTTTTTGTGTGAACCTTAGTTTACCTAACAAAATAATTTATTTATTAACAGTCCTGTTTAAAATAGAATTCTGTTAACTGAAAAAAAAACCCAACATTTTACATTATGGAAACACCTCAAACCACTGCCCAAAAGGTGATTTATTTTCAAGCTTGCTGTTTCTTTTACTGTGGTGAGATAACTTACCTGTAGAAAACACTTGGTTTATATCAAATATCATGCAAAAATTATTTTCTTAGTAACTGTGTTATGTAAACAGGTTTTTAAAAAGGAATTGCTGGTACAAGGCACCAGTTGTTTTAAAGTGTATGCTTGAATGGGTGGGGGTTTTTAAGGAATGAAGAGATAGGAGATACTAAAAGACAAAGCTATTGGATATGTTTCATATACTGCAAGGTTTACTGGATATAAGAATACATTGATTTTTTAAAACATAAAAGTTTTGCAAAAAGATTTCTATCTGCATAGAAAACAAGACTTTCCATTTCAACTTTAAAATTAGCTTATTGTGATGACCTACCATCAAATGCATGGTGACAGTACAGGTATTTAAGAAGCTGCTATCTTACCTGTTTTATGATGACATATTCAGTGCTAAGGCTTTTTATTTCAAAAAAACAACCCTCAGGGTATTTCCTCCATGATTCTTCCAAATACATAGACGTATGAATAGCTTTACATGTACGTCTGTCTTGTGATTACTCATCAGTAGAGTCAATGATGTGTATTTACTGGCTGGACTAAAATGAGAATTAGTCCAATTTGAACAATAATTGTTTATTTACCAAATACTTTCTAATTATTGAGAGTCTATTTCTTCAGCTGTAGGTAACAGAAAATTTTCCATTAATTTCTGCTAGAGTGGTATTTTTTTCTTTTAAATACTTTTTTCCCTAACTTTTTGTTTCAAAACCTTATTCATATAAAATACAGGGAAAAATACCAATTCCAGAAGACAGAGAAGATAACAGCTTCTGTCAGAAGGTTCAGATTTAATCAAACTGTCATCCAGGTGAACTTGACAGCTTGTGAAGACTTATTTAAATTTTATTCTAAATTTTAATTCATTTGTAAAGGAAAAAGACTGAACGCAGTAGCATGCACGTATCTGGAAATAAATTGTGTTACCTAGAAAATTCTGTACTTCTGTATGATTAAAAGTTACATAACCAACCTAAGATAGACATCTCTGAATTGGTTGACCTCAGAGGTGTATCCTTTAGATGCAAATAACACTACTGTAAGTTTTATCTCAGCTAGATTTAAATTATGTCCTGTCCAAAACAAGCCTGTGCTATAGAAGATGATAAAGAGCTGATGAAGGCAGAGAGACTGGTGCAAAAGGGATTTTGGTAGTGGATTTTGGAATACAATCCTGTCCAGCTAGATAGTATAGACTTCCCATTGTGAGGAGGAGAGGTGAGACTATGGAGAAGTCGCTGCGTGTTTCTCAGCTTGCTTCTAGTCATTCTGCAGAATAAGGACATCTTTGAGAGGGGTTAGAGGAAAAGCAGGGATCAGTTCGGCAGATGATGTGCAAGAGGAGCTCTCCTAGATATTGATATGTTGTCTGCAAGAGGCTGGGGTACGGGTAGTTTATTCAGCTAGAAGCAAATACAAGTCCTGACAACATTCGTGCCACACACACAGAGACACATAGATAAACCTTAGTCTTATTCTTTCCAGGTTTTTTTTTCCTCTTTTCCTCTCCAGATTCTCTGAAGCAGTTTCGTGGTAAGGAGAATAGTGATGAAAAGTGATATCCGTAAAACAGTAACTATTTTCTTTCGCTTTTTTAAGGTGAACACACACAAGAAACCAATTCACCTCATTCACTGAAGAAGGATGTAGAAAACATGGGGAAAGGTAAAATAAATAGGGGCCTGTTATGTTCTAAAACTGCTCTTTGTTTTAATAGAATATGAGGATAATAGGGGGCACTTTTGTTCTGTGCTATATTTTAAGCTTGTCAAGTAACATATGAATAATATATGGACCTTTGGGTGGATATAATTGAGATTAATGCATATATATCAATCAATACATGACACTGTAATATAATACTTTAAAATAATATATTACATTGATTTATATTCATGGCTTTCTGCACAAAATCTATTGTAGGTCTTTGCAACACTTTCTTTTTTTATAACTGCTAAAATATTTTGTCTTATAGTAATGAATTGCTCTGAAACTGTTCATTCAATAATTATTTATACAGATTAGCAAAACCACTTTTCTTTTCTCTTTGTTAGAGGAACTCCAGAAGGTTTTGTTTGAACAGATCGACTTGCGGAGGAGACTAGAACAGGAATTCCAGGTGTTGAAAGGAAATGCATCTTTCCCAGTCTTCAGTAAGAGAACTATCTGTGGTTTTGGTGTTATTTGTGGATGGGTGGTTGTTGTCACATTGTTAAAATGAGAGAGGCACGTTCTCAGTTGTGTTGCCGGAATATTTGGCTTGGTTCTGCAGAGATTGATGGCAATTCTACTGTGGCTTTTCAGGCTCCCCAAGCAGAAATTTTATAGAGAAAATCTGAAGCCAAATGTCTGTTTTGGTTTATATTCCACTGGTTTTGAAAACATTGAATAGAGTGAGCAGACAGAAACATGTCTGGGGCTTCTTGGGCTACAGTGGTATCAGGGGTCTAAAGTAGCTTCTTGGAGGCTTTGGAAGACGAGGTTCTGTATAGCCATCTTTAGGTGGTTCTAGCTGATGCTGGAGAATTGATTTGCCTTGTGTTTAAGAAGTAGAAAGACCTGTTTGGATTTTTCTTCTTGAGATGGGCTATATGTGATGGCTTTTTTGCCACAGCTGATGGGCAGGATGCTGTCCATGGGTGATGGAATGTGCTGGGCATGTGTTAAATAAAATAACATGGACACTCGGTAGCATTCTCATAAAGCTGAAAAAAAGTTGAACTGCATGCACAGGGATATGGAAAAAGACCAGCTGAGGCCTTTTGAGTTACAGTGGCAGCAGCAGGAGAAAGCATGCTTCCAGGAGAAATCCCACATACGTCAAGACAAGGTAGAATATAACAGTAAGGGCTCTCCAAGATGCAGTGAATATAGTGTTATAGGGCTGGAGTGATCCGGGCATCTCCGTTGGTCTCTGTCCGTCTGTAACACAGCAGCTCATAGAGATCAGTACTGTTGTGTGGGCTTCCTCATGCCTTGCTGTCTCAGGTCTGCAGCTTTTTGCTCAAACAGTCTCCAGTATTAAATGCAACCTAAAAGAAAAAGCATGTTTGAATCCACCTTTGGCTGCTTTATGAAGTCTAAAGGAGTTCTGACAGTACCTCCATTCAACATTTTTCTAGTATTGGTGTTGCAGGTTCTTTTTTAAACTCTTTTTAAAACCTCCCATTTTGTCCTTCTTTTCCTGTGAGACCATACACATATGAAGCACTGCAGAGTTACCGGACTCACAGCAAGCCAAGATAGATACATTAAAACCTTCCCAGACTGATTATCAGGCTCTTCTGCCATTTGCTAAGTTCTCTTAACTACTGCATGACTCAAATGTCTGACCAGCAAAATGCCTTGTGTTGATTTATCAAAGTTTCTTTAAGAGTTAAGAAACTCTGTTTTGTTAGTCCTCTAAGTTTCTTCATAAAAACTCCGGGGACAAAAAAAAACCTGTAGCCAGTACCCCTGAGGTAGGTCAGTCAGTTAAAATCCACTGCTGCAGCTCCCTGGACTGCAGGAAAAGGTGGGAACACAGATGACATTTTCCTGTTATTTAAAGAAAATAAATTTTTCCCCTTTCTGTAGCATAAAATAGAGTAAGGTCTCCAGTGAGGTAAGGAAGTACGAGGACTCTGAGATTACTCTGTCTTTAGCCCAAATATCAAAAGATGTAGACAGCTTCATCAATAAAGGAGAAGAGCTGCCTGAGGTGATAGAGGTATTAATGAAAGAAGGATAACCTCATCCTTCAGTATAAATTCAGTCATTACTTGGGTTTGGGAATGAGGTAATTTTCAAATGATTTGTGTAGATCAAAACACTGATGTGTGGTATTGGCAGAATGGCATCTTGGAATGTTGCCATTCAGGTCACTCCTTTATCCTTTTGTTCTTTTGCAGCAAAATTAATGCACTGTCATTGCCATGTAAATAAACACTGCAATTAAACCACATGAAATACAATTCAAATAAAAGAAAAGAACACATATGGCCGACCAAGGAAGTGGCGACTGTGTATGCCAGCTTGAAAAATATGTGGTTTCAGTGTACCACAAAGTAGTGGTCAATTTTCTTCAGGATTAAAATAGAAAACAGACAGTGTGCTATAAACAATATATCTAAGTGACTGTAAAACCTATTTACAGATTTAGATTTACCAAAAAAACACCCCTCCTCCACATGTAATAGCACAAGAAAAAGGGTCTTTCTAAAGCAAAGAAGTGCAAAATCCAAAGTAAATGTGGTTCATCCTCTAGAGTAGTATGAGTTCCAGCAAAAGAGATGGTGTCTGTTGCAGGCTCTCACTGCTGTATGTGGCTGCAGCTTTTGGTCAGGTATTAGCAATTATTTTGCCAGGTTTCTCAACTTACTGCTTGTGGTGGTATTGGTTAGAGAGGAATTAAGGAGAGGAGTCTTCAGAGATCCAACTAAAGGAAAGATGAGTTAAAATTAAAATTGTATTGATGGTTTTATCATGGCTTGGAAACACCTGAAGCTGTAGGAGGGAGGAAAGAGCAGACAAGTTATGGGCTTTATTTCTCAGTATGGCTCACTACAGCATCAGGCTGAGTGGCCATGGGGACTGGATCACTGTCCCATCCCTAAAGCTGTTGCAGACAGGAACACGCTACCAGAGTAACTCTCACTCCCATGGGAGGTGGTGGTTCTCCCTGTGCTTTACACTATCTGTGGATAAATAAGAAGCCTTTGGCTTTTAAGTCTCCTCAAGCCTTTTTTAAAAGGATAAATTTCATCCCTGTTTCAGCAGGGAGGCAGCGTACGAAGTGTAAAATGTTGTAATGCTCCTATTGGATAGCCTGGACTTAACTCCAAAGTCACCTTTCTTGGGGTCTTCTGTTTGGAAATGAGGATGTTTGGGGCATTATATGCTAATAGCATTGAACCACCACCCACAGCAGTGCTATGTAGTCTTGTGTATGTGGTGTTTTGTTTCCATGCTCTCCTTGTGGAAATCACTGTTAAACGAGAACTGATATTATTTGCAAGCTAACTCAGCAGTACTATGCTGCTTACTTTTCTGTGGCTAGATCTGCTTGAAAAATTGCCTTTGATAATTTATGAAACAGCAGACTTTATCTTCTGCTGTTTGCACCTTTATTTTTTTATATTACCATTTTACTTGAAAGCTGCACATAAGCTTTTTCTTTGCACATAAGGTCACTTAAAGAAAATGAAAAAGATTGGATCAGTTTAAGAAAATGAAAGAGTTTGCAGTCCTGGTAGAAATATGAGCACCTGTGCATGGCAACAGCATATTCTTCCAGGACCCTTCGCTTAGTTTGTACCTATGGTATTGGCTGGCTTGCAGTTTGTCCAGCTGCATTTAACAATGTGGTAATAAAATGGCAGAGATGTAGTCTGGATAGTTAAAGTACTTAATTTTGCGTTAAGAGAACTATTTAAATATTCATATCTTTTCTCTTGGGTATTACTCATGGTTTTGTCTGTCTCAGATAAATGCTGCCAGAAAAAACACTGTCCTTACCATTAACACCCCATTTCCACTGTGAGCTTGGACATCTGCAGTGCAGGACTGAGCAAGATTTCTGAGTTATTTGTTCTGAGAGGTGATGAGCCTGTGAAGAGGCAGTCAGAAGGAAAGTGTGGAGGAGAGAAGGAAAACGTCTGCATGTAGCCTACTCAGTGAAACTGGAGGGCCTCCATGAGCACAGCTAGCATGAGCCTTTCATGACCAGGACAGGAGGTGGTCACCTTTTAATAGTACACAGCTTTTTGGGGGCTAGGAAGAGAGGAACTGCAAACCTGCTTTATTTTTGCCAACTTCTTTCTTCTGGTTAAGTTGGAGTAGATTAAGTAGGCAGAACAATTATGTGGGCATTTACTTGAAATCTGAAGACCTCTAAGATAATGTTACATTCTTTTCTATGTGGCCATGCTGGACTGATGACTATTTCAGCCTGACAAATACTCTCACTCTTTGTTTGTTTCTTTGCTATCTTCTATCCTAAAGTGCCTCCTTGCCTTTTAAACAATTTTCACTTACAATTCAGAGAACAAAATTCTTGTGTCAAAGAGAACAGAGCTCTGCTCCCTTGTACTTCCTCCTAGCTCCTTCATATGCTCACACTTGGTGGGGACACATCTCTTTTCTCCATAGTTGAGGTATGTCCTTCCTCTCCACTGTATTATGCCACAGCTGCTCATTGCTTCCTGCTTTTGGGGTTGAGGGATTGTGGCAAGGCTCTACAGTTGATTTGAGAGTGGGTGAGCACCTAGCACTGTGGTAGTACGCAGGGTATTGATCAGAGCTACTTGTTCTCGAATCTTTGTGTTGCAATTTAGGTATTTCTGTGAATAGCATCACTGTGCTGTTGGAAGTATCCTACAGCCATTTAATCCATCAATCCTCCCAGTGCACTTGAGAGGTGAATCAGTGCCATTATTCCTGCTTTAGTGGTGATGAAAAGAGGCATGGAGAGACATATGCACAGAGTCCAGTAGAGCAGGTACTGAACCAGGGCTTCCTGTGTCCAGAGCTAATACCCCGTCAATGAGCATGACTATGTAACTCTTTTAATTGGATAGATGCAAATTAACTATTTTAGCTGCCTTGGCCTTTTAGTACCTTTCTCCAAGCTCTATGTCTTGAGGTGCTTCATGCTGTTTCCTGTTGGCATGCACCTTTTTGCTTCCGTGGTCTGCAACAGGCTTGCTTACACGGGTCAAAATGATGTTGGTTGCAGTGCATTTTTTTCCTTTTCCATTTAATAGTCCATCACTGCACCCAGGTCTCCATCATGCAAGTTATTTGCTTCTTTTCAACTGCTTTATTTTTATTTGTCTAACAACAATGTTATGGAACATAGACCAGTAGTTAATCTTTTACCAACTTAAATTTTGTCTGAAATGGTTACTGAGGAGGAAAATAAGGGACGGAGGAGCTACTGGAGCTGGAAGGCTAGTCTGTGCTGCAACCCAGCTGTCCAGGATCTCTCTTTAAAAAGACTTTCTCTCCTAAGTCATCACTGTATATGGAGCTTTAGTCTGAGTTTTGTTCAAATCCATCAGCACTATGTTACACACTCTAAGTCAAATCCTGCATCCTTGACTGCTTTCTCTTCTCACACATTGGGCATTGCTATTGAGGTCAGCAGATTTATGCCAAAGCAGGAACAGTTTTTGCTCTTCAGTGATGTTACAAGTTTGACTCATGTCTGCAGACTCTTTTCTTTTGGGAAGAATAATTGTGGGTATAAATGCTAGCAACAGAAACTTAAAAGCATATATTTACTAACTGGGGAAGTAGCTGCATCTAATTTCTCCACGGTTTTTCTGTTGTCTACAGTATCTCTTAACTAGATAAGTTTTTGTTAGGCACACATTTTAATTGGGTGAAGGGCTTTGTAGTGCTCCATGGTTCCTCAGTAGTGATTTGGTTTGATTTAATTTAATTTATGTGAATTCTGCTGTGTGGTCTCTGTTTTAATTACTGCATCTACCTTTCCTTCTCCCCCCAACAGATAATTTTCAAGATCAGATGAAGCGGGAACTGGCATACAGAGAAGAAATGGTGCAGCAGCTACAAATTGTAAGTTTGTCTTCTCTGCTAAAAATGTTATGAACTGTCACTTTTTTTAAATACACTCCTCAAACTTTTCCTTTGTGAGCCATGCATATGTACCATTACTGAGCTCATATTACCTTATACTTAAGCAAGATGTAAGCATGCAGTTCTCAGGAGGTTTAGAGTCTTAATTACCTGGAGATTTACTTTCATACAGTAACCAGATGGGTCTTCATGTTTCAACTAAACGAAATGTGTTGACTCAACATTGAGAGGTGCTTCTTCAGAAAGAAATGTAAGGATTGTAACAGTAAACCTCAAGCAGTTAAATGTTTCTGCCTTGTACAAGTTGACAAGGTGTGCTTTTCAGCCCTCACTGGAAAATCAGTGTGAGGCCAGCTTCTCACTGGCAAATAAACCTTTGTATTTTAAGCCTCTAGAAAAGGATCGAGTTATAGAATCATAGAATCATAGAATTGTCAGAGTTGGAAGGGACCTTAAAGATCATCTAGTTCCAACCCCCCTGCCTGGCAGAGACACCTTCCACTAGATCAGGTTGCCCAGAGCCCCATCCAGTCCTCTCTTAAAAGCTTGCAGGGATGGGGCTTCCACAACCTCTCTGGGCAACCTGTTCCACTGTCTCACCACCCTAACAGTGAAGAACTTCCTCCTAATGTCTAATCTAAATCTACCCTCCTCTAGCTTGCATCCATTTCCCTTGGGTCTATCACTGTCTGACCTCCTAAAAAGTCCCTCACCAGCTTTCTTGTAGGCCCCCTTCAGATACTAAAAGGCCACAATAATGTCTCCTGGGAGCCTTCTCTTCTCCAGACTGAACAACCCCAACTCTCTCAGTCTGTCCTCATAGAAGAGGTGCTTCAGTCCCCTGATTATTCTCATGGCCCTTCTCTGGACTCGCTCCAGCACTTCCATACCCCTCTTGCAATAGGGACTCCAGAACTGGATGCAATATTCCAGGTGGGGTCACACGAGAGCAGAGTAGAGGGAGAGAATCACTTCCCTCGACCTGCTGGCCATGCTCCTCTTGCCAAAACACAAGTCAGTGCAGGCTTACATTGCTGTTTGGTCTTTTGACTGCTATTTTAAAATCAATGTGTGTGTGTTAGTGCAACTCAAAACCATTGCATACAAGAAAACTTTGACATACTTAATATAGTACAACCAAGGTGTGGTGCGGGTGAAGCTGTTTCTTACTCAGATGCTTCTTAGTGTGGTTTTAAGATCAGGGTATCATAACAAATGAGAGACTGTGATCTCATGCTTGTTTTGCTATCACTTTTTCTCTGATCAGTCTGACATTATTCAATAAGGGTTTTTTGAGGCAGGTTTGAGGCAAAGATGCCTCAAAAATATCCCCATTTACCTTAATCAGCCCCATGCTTGAGCATCTAAATTTTCCCTGCGCTTATTACAGACCCTGGTGCAGAGAAGGCGTTGTCCAGTCTTCTAGTACTGTCATTTTCTGATTGATGGGTTAGGATGTAAAAAATAAAGCTGAAGGCCAGGATTGTCAAACCTGTGCAGCTATGTTTAGAAACATTTAGGAGTTCCTTATTTTTAGAGCTGCTGAACTTTCCTGCTCCCTGATCCTGCTGACTTTAGAGATTTCAATGAGAGATGGAGGGTGCTTGAAGGATGTTTTTGTGAAGGAAATTTAAGTCCAGAACATCTTCGGAGATTTTTTGCTGCTGATCTCCACTCTTTTCTTTTAATACATTACTGTGTTCCCCTTTGTATCCCAGTGCCAGGCAGAGAGTTTTTCTCAGTCTGTGAACTGCATTGTCACAGAAGATGGTAATTAGGAATCCATCCTGAAAAGTACTTCTCCTGATGCTTTGGAGGCAGATGACTTATCTGATTCATGCTGCGAAACACATTTAAGCACAAAGTTTATGGGCTCACTTCAGCCTTTATCTCATGTGTCAGCTGAACTTGGGCTAGATAACTCCCCGTCTTAGGGAGAGAATAGATCATCTCTGCCATTTACTTTGTGGCCCAGTTGTGAAGTTGTTTCCGAAACTGGATATTCCAGACTTCCAGTGAGCCAGCTGTGGTGTTTTTTCTGAGTTACAAGAAGTGGAGGAATCACAAAGTTCAGTGTAGTTTTTCTGGGGCAGGAAAAGAAATACGATCATGTAATTCACACCCTTTTTGCTTACTGATGCATGCTACAGAAAGACTAGTAGTCATTTAAATCATTAAATAGAGCCACCTGCGAATAGTTTCAACAGTTTATGTACTGCACCAACAGTTCAGGACTTCACAGAATCACAGAATGTTAGGAGTTGGAAGGGACCTCAAAAGATCATCCAGTCCAACCCCCCTGCCACAGCAGGATTCCCTAGACCAGGTCACTCAGAAGCACGTTCAGTCAGGTTTTGAATGTGTCCATAGAAGGAGACTCCACAACCTCTCTGGGCAATCTGTTCCAGTGCTCCGGCACCCTCACTGGGAAAAAATTTTTTCTTGCATCAGTAAGTCTTTATGCTCACATTTAGGTGTCCCTCATAACAGGGAGGTTGTGTATCCCTGAGAGTGATAAAAGGATGTTTGCTTATGAAGAACTGAAGGACTGCTGCGAACAGCAAGTGTATATGTTTAAGATGGGTGCAGAAATCTTCAGTGATGTTTCAGCTGATAACTGAAATGGAATCAGCACTTTTGATGTGATAATCCCTGTGGTAACTTTAATTCATTAATGTGAATATATCATATGGTTATATCTCAAATTAAGATTAACGAGCTGAATGCGCTAACAACAGAGCTCCATTGGGCTTCTTGGGTTACAGCATGGACGAATTAAAGCTTTTGGTGCAAAATACAGAGAAGCATGGCTACTTCTGATTTTTTTTTGTTTGGCAGTTGTTGCTTTGCTTTTAACAGGGGCAAGTTATTTTGTTTTGTACTTACCTGTACTATTACCTGTAGCTGTGTTATTCCTTTAACAGAGCCGCCCACACATAATGTTCTTGTCAACATAGAAGTGCAAAGAGAAAAGCAGAAGTGTTTAATGCATACTTAAGTCTTTGTTTTACTCACAGCCTCAGAGGTGTTTACCTTTGTAGTATTAAACTAAAAAATTAGTGGGATAACTAACCACAGAACTGAACTTAATTGCTTTTTTGTTCTACAAGTAGTATAAATGCACTGAGTCAGTTTTCTTTTGGCTCTTCTGGCTACTGAAGGACTATACTTAACTAAATTAGTTTTTCCTGAAGAGTTGTGCATGATCATAGAGGCAGCTTTTGTAATGGTGCGTACCAGAGGCAGATTTTGCCAGAATGATGGTTTCATTTGCCCTGAATTGGAATTTTTGAAGCTGCATAACTGAGTAGTCAAACTTTAAAATAAACTGCCTTGGCATGTTTGATGTGTCGGAAATGTCTGGAATACAACAAGCTGAAAATAGGCATGAAGAAGTGAACCAAATGTAATTGTACTTGAAAACTTCACAGTGCAAATGCCCACTGTAATCTGACTGTTATATGGAGAGGACTGCTTGAAGGTAATGCTTTGTGTCCAGCCAGTACTGAACACTGAATACTGCTTTTTTCTCCCGGTTCTTGGGTGACATTGTGAAGTTGCAATGCAGAAAGCGATGATAAATGGGCACACATGAAGGGCAGCTCCGGGGATGCTGGCCCAGACTCCAGATGCCCTCTGCCGCTCCCCATCCCTTACTACAGCCTACGATATAAGCCTCAGTTAAAGCACTGTTTTATCAGTGGTCTTTGTTTTAATGCTCTATCTGCTCCAGACTTTTTAAAAAATATTTTATGCCTTCCTGAAAGTCAGGGGAAAAGCTCAGATTATTGGGAAAATCGAGGGTGGGCCCCATTTCTGTTATATTCCCAACATCCTCTGCAATGGATGTTGACTTCTTTTGACATAACCTGGCTTGCTAGGTAGCTGGAGTGTTGG
The DNA here is from genome assembly GCA_013399015.1 of Galbula dea. Taxonomy (NCBI): domain Eukaryota; kingdom Metazoa; phylum Chordata; class Aves; order Piciformes; family Galbulidae; genus Galbula; species Galbula dea. The sequence goes on from VWZX01007866.1 coordinate 52,981, forward strand.
GATGTTGTCTAGCTATCAGAAATTTCTGTTGAGAAGGAAGCTCGACAGAGTGTCTAGAGCACCTGCCAGGAAGTGTTGCAATCTGTTTGTGTCAAGCTCTTAGCCAAGTCCCAAGAAGGCAGCATCAGTTTAACAGTAGAATAGATCTTAAATCACTGAATGCATTTTTCTCTTCCTCCTCTTAAAAAGTGCTATGTCTCATATTGGCTAAGGACAGTGCATGTACTTGGAGGTCATGTCTAAAATATGGATTTTACATATGAGTTCAGATGGATCATCTGGTTTCTGTTATTAAGTTGTACAGAAAGGGCCACTGAGAAGAAATTGCTGCTCAGCAGGTAGGGGAGTGTTCTTACATGACACATGTAGTATGGCCTCAGAAGAGCTCACCTGCCTTTACACTCGTTGGTTCCTGTCCAGGGTGAACAGAATTCATCTGTCAAGACAGCTCAGCCAGCCTAACAAAGTAATAAGTCAGCTCCTGCTTGAGACTCTGTATCTGTCTGATACCGTCTTCTGAGCAACTGTTAGTGGATCAAATTTCAGAAGCAAGAACTTTATTCTCAGCTGCTTGGTAGGAGAAGATCAGAAGCAGCATTCCCAGCATGACAATTTTTATCTTTCTATGTTTTTGTGAACCGCTCTAAAGCCATTACCACAGAGAGGTAGCCCATCAAGCAGCAGATTTAAACTTCCTGCAAACAGACTAGCTTTTCTTAATCTCCTTTCAGGGATTTATCTCAAGTAGTAACCTGGGATCAACAACTATAACCTATCAGGAAAAGCTAAGGTGGTGTTCATCACTCTGCAATCATGGTTTAGGTAACTAAGATCACATAGTGATCAATCCCACTGATTTTACAAAGGGGTAAAAGGCAGCAGGTCTTTGAGACATGTTAGAAATGTGAATTACTCAGGAAATCCTTTGTATTTTCAGCTCAAATGGGAAGTGTTGGTTTAGTTTAGCTTGGGGGTTTTAAATTTCTTTATACTACCATGATCTGAATTCCTCCTCTCTATCCCAGCTTTGGGCTCAGATCTCAGAACTGGCTCCAGATGGAACTCTGATGTTTGATGGCCTTCTGCTCTCAGGTCTGCTTTGAATCAACTTTGTTCTTCAGAGGCAGACAATAATATAAATCAGAAAATACCTACCTGCAGAAATAATTTCTCTCTCTGCATCACCTTTCACCCTGATTTTTAAAGACTTTCCTTAAAAGAGGAAAAAAATCTATTATGTGGTATTGTTGGTGCATCTTCAGAGGTATGAGATCATGTTCCTCTGGGTCCTACTGTAATTAAGAAAGGCACCGGTAGATTTAAGTCCTATTTTAGGTTGTGTAAGGAAAGTAGATGCTTTGTACAATTAATGTTTTCATTATACAAACAAGGAATGTTCAAAAAAGTAATTTTTGCGTGTGGAGACCTTGGTCGTTGCATGCTTGTCACTCCCTATTTGAAAAGTGCAGATAGGAAACTGCAGTGTTTTACTGGGATTTCTGGTTTGGTCCTCTGTTTAAAGAGGTCCAGGTAGATTGATTGACATTAACAAGAACATTATAAGCAAACATCTGTTCAGCAGAATGGCTCTCGGACTTCTTGAGCTACATCTTGTGCTGAAGTGCTTGCACCCTGTTACCCAGATAATAACAGCTAAAAGCATTTCTGGAATTCTGTGTCTTACAGACTCCAAGATAGGTTTAATTACCTTGCCATGCCCCAAAACAGATAGATGGGGGTTTTTTCTCATTAATTCTTCTTCTGTGCTTTAGCAGCTGGGATGATATTGGAGGTCTGTTTCCATATGCTCTGTTATCTACATCTGATTTTTAGTGGAGTTCCTCTCCAGACTTAGAGCTATAAAATGGGAATAGTCGTTTTGATGCAAAGGTACCATATGTGTCTCTGACTGTGTACAGAAAAGTGAGCTGATAACTATTATTTTCAACAGAATTTTGCTTGCCACTGTCTGCTTTTTTAAGACAGGTGACTGAAACTTGTATCTTTACAATGCATCTGGGTCTGACATGGGTTAATAGGATGGAGCTGTGCCTCTTTTTCCAGTAAATTCAAATGTTAAAGAAAATAAATGCCTTGTAGAATTAATGGCTATTAAAAACAGAAGTAAAAGGGGTTTTTTCTGTAGAATCTGTAGAAAGTCTGAACAAAAATAGGTGTGTATGACCCGGCTACAAGCTCGTGTGCAAAATCCTTTTCCTGTGGTATTAATTTTCTCCGGTACTTAAAAATGCATAGGATAGAGACTGTGTGCTCCAGCTGTGACCCCCCACTGCCTTGCATCCTATGCAGATTGCTCAGGTATGCTGTCCTGAGCACAGGCCACCACCCACCTGGAAGGGAAGAGTCAGCCCATACAGCTGTAAATGCTTTCAAAGGGCAATAGTGGAAACTCATGGTATAGGGTGTGCCATTGGCACTTTAATTCCTCCTCCAGCTGTAAATGGCTCAGTGCATGCTTTTTGTTATACTTAATCCCATGCATCACCCTGTCCAGAGCACGAAGTGCACACAGAGTGTAGGTTTCTGGTTTTTTCCAGTGGCAGTTCAGCTACACATAGAATCATAGAATCATCACAGTTGGAAAGGACCTTCAAGATCATCATGTCCAACCAATAGCCTTACACTACTCTTATCCCTAAATCATCCCCCGAAGTGCCACTGTTTTTTGAAAACCTCCAGAGATGGTGACTCCACCACTTCCCTAGGCAGCCTATTCCAATACCTCACCACTCTTTAAGTGAATTTCCTAATATCCAATCTAGACCTTCCCTGGCACAACTTGAACTCATTCCCTCTAGTTCTATTGCTAGTCACAAGGGAGAAAAGGCCAACACTCACCTCTCAACAACCTCCTTTCAGGTAACTGAAGAGAGTGATAAGATCTCCCCTCAGCCTCCTCTTCTCCAGGCTAAACAGCTCAGGCTCCCTGAGCCTCTCCTCATAAGGGCTGTTCTCCAGACCCCTGATCAGCCTAGTTGCTCTTCTCTGCACCCTTTCCAGCACCTCAATGTCCTTCCTAAACTGTGGTGCCCAAAACTGCACACAGTACTCAAGATGTGGCCTCACCAGCTCCAAGCACAGGGGCAAGATCACCTCCCTACTTCCACTGGCCACACTATTCCTGATCCAAGCCAGAATGCCATTGGCCTTCTTAGCCACCTGGGCAAACTGCTGGCTCATGTTTATGCAGCCATCAATCAACACCCCCAGGTCCTTCTCTGCTGGGCAGCTCTCCAGCTGCTCCTCCCCAAGCCTGTAGAGCTGCTGGAGCTTGTTGTGACCAAAATGCAGGACCCGACACTTGGCCTTGTTGAAACTCAGACAATTGGCCTTTGCCCATCAATCCAGCCTGTCTAGGTCCCTCTGCATAGCCTCCCTACCCTCAAGGAGTTTGACACTTCCACTCAGCTTAGTGTCATCTGCAAACTTACTAAGGGTGCACTCTATCCCCTCATCCAAGTCATCAATAAGGACGTTGAACAGGAGTGGCCCCAGCAATGACCCCTGTGGGATACCACTCATGACCAGCCACCAACTGGATTTGACTCCATTGAGCACAACTCTTTGGACTCGGCCGTCCAACCATTTTTTTATCCAGCAAAGCATGTGCACATCCAAGCCATGAGCCGCCAGCTTCTCTAGGAGAACGCTATGGGAAACTGTGTCAAATGCCTTGCTAGAGTCCATGAGGACATAACCAGGTGGCTAGATGATGGTAGAGCAGTGAATGTGGTTTATCTTGACTTCAGTAAGCCATTTGACACTGTCTCCCACGGCATCCTTGCAGCTAAACTGAGCAAGTGTGGTCTGTCTGGGTAGTGAGATGGATTGNGTCCAACCATTTTTTTATCCAGCAAAGCATGTGCACATCCAAGCCATGAGCCGCCAGCTTCTCTAGGAGAACGCTATGGGAAACTGTGTCAAATGCCTTGCTAGAGTCCATGAGGACATAACCAGGTGGCTAGATGATGGTAGAGCAGTGAATGTGGTTTATCTTGACTTCAGTAAGCCATTTGACACTGTCTCCCACGGCATCCTTGCAGCTAAACTGAGCAAGTGTGGTCTGTCTGGGTAGTGAGATGGATTGTGAACTGGTTGAAGGACAGAAGTCAGAGAGTTGTGGTCAATGGGATGGAGTCTAGCTGGAGGCCTGTGTCTAGTGGATTCCCTCAGGGGTCGGTACTGGGACATTGACAGCCTGGATGAGGGAATAGAGTGTACTGTCAGAAAGCGAAACATCTTCCTTATGAGGAAAAGGCTGAGGGAGCTGGGTCTCTTTAGCTTGGAGGAGACTGAGGGGTGACCTCATCTATGCTTATAAATATGTGAAGGGTG
>VWZX01007866.1:57786-81098 GCA_013399015.1 Galbula dea
GGGGCGGGTGAGCATTCTGTTTCCAGTTCCTGTTTCCTAGCTTTGGGGTATGGATTCCCTCTATATAATTGGTCCTACTACTAAAGTCTGAGGCAAAGAAGTCATTAAACACCTTGGCCTTATCCTCATCTTTTGTCACTACGTTCCCTCTTGCATCCGTTAGGGGATGGAGGGTTTCATTCTGTCTCCTTTCCTACATAAATATGCTTTGTGTTTGGGGGCCTGACTTGACTGGACAGTGTTCTGACTAAGGTCTCCAGAAATGAGAATTGTTTAACTAAATACCTTTAGATACATCAGATAGTAGTGCTTTGGGGTACTGAAGATACCCTCTTCAAGCAACAGAAGTCAGGGTATTGTGTCATTGTGTACCCCACCTAGAAATGGGATGCAAAGGAGATGTCTCCAAAAGAAGATGGTGTACAGAAGTTTCTTTCTTGTCCAAATGTATTAGGGATTGGACTTGTGCTTTAGAAATGAAACTCCAGCCCTATCTGCTTCTCTGTGCTTTGGTTCGTATTGTGGAGCAGACTCAGAGCTTGCAAACTGGATTCCTTCTGAATGAAGGAAGTGAGGATGTGTTCCAGGAATGCACATAGGAGTGTGCTCTTGCGTTGATCAGGTGATAAGTGCCCCAGACTAGACTAGAGCTAGCCTTAAGAAAAAAAAAACAAGGAATGAAATATACACCTGCACCCTACAGATCTGCTTCACTTGTGGTGTATTTCATATAAATGTAGACTTAGTCATAAGAAACAGATTACTTACTGCTTAAAACCAGACTGTGTGTAGTTCCACTGTTTCTGGCAGTGGCCCCTTTGATAAGGGCCACAAGTTGGGTCTCTGTGCCCATTTGAGTGCCAATCGTATCTTCAGTGCAACAGTCACCATGGATGCACGTGAGGGGACTGTATTGTCATACATAGCCTTAAATATTATTCCACCACAGTACCAAAGTTACCAAATGCTTGTCTAGGATTCAGTGCTCTCACTGCTGGGGCCTGGGTTCAAATCCCAGTCAGGGAAGCTTTGTTGTGACCTAGTCTTAGGGAATCCTGCTGTGGCAGGGGGGTTTGACTAGGTGATCTTTTGAGGTCCCTTCCAACTCCTAACATACTGTGATACTGTGGTCTATCAGCAAGTAGAAGATTACATTGTAGGTTGTTTAACTTATGAAGAAAGTAGTCGTCTCCCTATTGAGCACCCACCTCAGTTTCATTTACTACCAGGAGAAAAGACAAATCAACAGACATTGAAAAGACACTGATGTGCCAAATACAGCAAAGAAGTGGATTAAGAACAGTTAATTTCTATCAGAATGTACCCCATTTTATTATCTAGGCCAGTATGGCTTGGGAGGTGTCCTATATAATTGGTGGCCATGCGAACTGATGTTGTCTGTTGGCCATTGTGAGTGGAAGAAAGGAAGAAAGCAGTTTGTGGAGCATCACAGGTCTCAGCTGAAATGTAGTTATTCAGGCAGCTCCTCTGTGGCTCCCTTTTGAATATAAGCCATAGAAATGTGTGGTCAGGTAACAGTTTCTTTGCAAATTCCTCTCTACTGCAGTTTGGAGAGGAGTTTTCCAGCCTTTGCAAATTCTGTGTCCTGGAAGGCTCTGTGAACAGGGGTTCAAGGACATGATGGAAAGGAGAGAACTATTTTTTGGGGAGATCAGGCAGTAAGCTTCCTAATTTATAGCTTTTCTCTTCTGTCCAGGGTAGGGGTCAGACAAAACACCTAGGTCCTGGGTCTTTGTTGGTCATCAGTAGTCTGAGCATCTCAGTTCATGCCCACATATTTCCCTATTCTGAGGGCTATACAGTGGCGAAGTAGCATGTCCTGTGAAAAGCTTCAGCTTTCATTCAGCCAGATAGCTCATATTTGTAGACACTGCTGCTTCCTGGTGCTGCTGCTTTCAAACAGATTGACCTCTCTTCCTGAGAGATGAAAGGGTTAGGTCATGAGCTGCAGATGCCTCTTCCTTTTCTCTTGTCCAGAGCCTTCTCTGCTGTTTTCCTTACCTAGGAATGCAGGGAGGGAGAGAGATGATGCTGCAGCTACTGTACTTTACAGCAGCACCAAGATACACTGAGCTCAACTCATGAAAATGTCCTCACATATTGTGGGCATAATGAAATGCAAACCAAAACAAGCATGCACAATGATGCATGTTAGGTGGATAATCAGTGGATATTAACATAAATTCACATACTTCATCTTGTTGTGTTGGGCAGGTCAGTTGAACTCTGTGTTTACTTCTCTGTATATTTTGCTGTTTATGCAGCTTAAGGCCTTGCTCCTCAATTCAGCCTAGCCTATTTTGTAGAATCATAGAATGTTTTGGGTCCAAACCCCTTGCAGTGAGCAAGGACATCTTCAACTACATCAGGTTGCTCAGAGCCCTGTCCAACCTGACCTGGAACATTTCACAGAATCACAGAATCAGAGAATGTTAAGAGTTGGAAGCGACCTCAAAAGATCATCTAGCCCAACCCCCCCTGCCACAGCAGGATTCCCTAGACCAGGTCACACAGGAATGTGTCCAGATGGGTTTTGAATGTGTCCAGAGAAGGAGACTCCACAACCTCTCTGGGCAGTCTGTTCCAGCACTCTGGCACCTGAACTGGGAAAAAAATTTTTCTTGTATTCCCATGGAACCTCCTGTGCTTCAGCTTACAACCATTGCTTCTTGTCCTGTCACTGGGCTTCACTGAAAAGAGCCTGGCCGCATCCTCCTGACACCCACTCTCCACATACTTCCCAGGGATGGGGCATCTGCCACCTCTCTGGGCAACCAGAGTTTCACCATCCTCAGCATAAACAATTTCTTCCTTATCTCTTGACTATATCTCCTCTCGTTTAGTTCACAATCATTTCCCCTTGTCCTATTGCTATAGGCCCTGCTAAAAAGAGAGTACCCATATTTCTTACAGGCCCCTTTTAAGTGCCAAAAGTCTTCATTACAGTCTCTCCAAAGCCTTCTCTTCTCCAGGCTGAACAAGCCAAATTCTCTCAGACTGTCCTCATAGGCGAGGTGTCAGCTTGCATTAACATACTTGACATTATTTGTGAATACATTCTGGAATGCCTGACAGCAGAAGCAGGTCAGCTCAGTGTGCAGCAGCATCTGGGAGTGTAGGGACATAGATTTTCTGATCCCAGCCTGAATTTCTCCAACAGTCCTTCCAAAAGGCAGCATTGAAGAATAGTGAATTTGTAGTTGCTTGGTTTCCCAGCTATGGAGAAATCTCAGATCAATTTACTTCTGTTGCATTCTAAAGGCCCAGCATTGAAAAAGAGCATCCCCATACTGTATTCCCAGAAGCCAGTGAGCACATCATCCCACTTATTTCTAAATATAACTGTGTTCCCTAATATGCCTATGTTCTCTATTTTACTTTAATTATTTGTTCCACTTCAGTGGCTTCCGTCAGACTGGTGCAAGTCGGAAATAACTATTATGAACTTCGTAATTATGGTGATATAAATATAATTTTCATACTCCCAACCTGCTGTATTTCAGCAGTGCAGAGATCAGTGTGTGTTGCCTGCACTGTAACAGATAGCTGATATTTGTCATCATACTGGCAACAGAGTGGGTGGTGGTTTTATTTTTTCCAGTGACTGACCTAAACAAAACTTCAAAAGACAGCTTTTTTTTTTACATAGAGTTTTAAGAGCTAGCTGTTTGTTTGGGGGTTTTGGTTGTTTTTTGGGGGGAGGGGGTTGAGCCTTTTATATTTTTTTTCTGCTTCAGGATTCTTGCAGTTTTGTGAAGAGTTCAAACCTTCAATTTAAGACACTGTTTCCTAAAATTATATAGGGAGTCAGACTGTTATGGTTTGGATTAGAACAAAACCTTTTATTTACAGAGATTCCAGCTTGGATGTCTTATTAGCCAAACCTTGGCTTAAAGAAGTGTCTTTGTTTCTATGTCATTGCAGATTCCCTATGCAGCAAGCTTGATCAGGAAAGAAAAGCTTGGTGCACACCTCAGCAAAAGCTAAAGGTGAGCTAGTGAAAGAAGATTTTATTCTGCCTGACCTGCAGTCATTGCAAGTATTAAGAGGATCATTCTGTTGCTCTGTGTTACTGATTCTGGTCTAAGAGCTGCCTGGAGGTGGTGTGCTACAGTGTAAAGCTTATAAGAGACGTGTCACATGAATTATGAGGCTTCATTCTGGTAGGATGTACCATTGATAGTTGACCACTGGATGAACGCCCATGCCTAATCACCTCAGTATGTGTTTCTACTCCCTGGCACTGAAAGGTAGCATCAAGGTCATGTACCCTCAGTAAGAGGGAAATACCTTGGCATTTACAATGCAGTAGAAGTTCATGCATGGGCAGGTAGGGAAGGGTTTTTTCTGCCCATGATGGAGCTTCTTTATCTCCAGGAAAGAGCAGTGTATGTTGTGAGAGCAGTGTATTTACAGAACGGAGTCAATACTGTCCTCTGTAGTTCAGTCCCCTGCAGTTTCCTTGCTACCCATGTGCACAGTCTTCCTGAACCCAATACTGCATTTTTCAGGAGTGCTTTTTAGAAGCATTCAGTTGGAAGAAACACTGTCTGTGTGATCATTTGCCTGTGAGATTCCAGTGTCAGGTGCTAAAGCCTTAGCATTTAAACAAGATTCTGGGTTTTTTTCTGGTAATTTTCTTGTTGAATTAGGGCTTGGAGGCAGAGAGGCAAAAAGCTGGTAACCCTGCTCCTGTGTCATGCCACAAAATCTGGCTTGTGGATTCACTGGAAAAATCCCTGAGGTGAAGTAGGTGGATTACAATAGAAAAATTACAAATAAAGATCTATTCGTAGCTAAAGACCTCAGTTATGCACAAAGTAGAGGTATTCAAGAGAAAGCATGGAGCATCTGAGAAGGGTTTATAGTACAAATGATGGAGGTTTGCATAAGCTATGGAAGAATCACGTACTTAAAAACTTTAGAAAAAGTACAGAGTAACCAGATAACCAGTATCTGTGGCCTTGATCTCTGCCTGCTGAGATAAGGAGATTAATCTAAGCATCAAGTTGGTCTGTTTTGCCCTCTTGTGCGTACTTTCTTATTGACTGCCAGCATTTTCCAGTTGAGTCTACATTAATCTGAGCACTGATTTAAAATAAATTCAGTGATATTAATATCCTGAATAAAACAATATGCCTTCTTAGGCATATTGTTTTAGATGAGAAGCAGCAGGTCCAACCCTGAGAGCCTTGTCCAAAGCAGTGATCTACAATAAAAGTCAGCCTGAGGATGGTAGCATCAGATGAACAGCTCTGTTTGTTCCCACCATCAGGTTTTCATCAGCTGAAAATCCCTTCAAGGAAGATGCTGGCATCACAGCTACAAGCATTTGCTGCTTATTTGCTGAGAGTGTGAAGGATGGATGCATTCCTCATGCTGTTTTTGTTTTCTGTGGCACACCATCCCTGTAGACAACAGGGATTTCTCTAAGTAGGCCCTACTGCTTCTGAAAGATTAGTTGTTACTTAACTGCTAAGCTAAATCAGTCAAGCAGAGAATCACAACAGTATTGTTCAGAAGCAATTTCAGATTCTCAACGTGCCCCGCAGAAAAGAGTTGCCTCAGGAGGAAGTGTATGTGCACACACAAAGTCACAGAACACACTGAGGAGATGAAGACCCTGTGTGTTGCAGAACAGCTATTCAGTTAACACTCTGTGTTTCTCAGCAACTCTTGGTGGGCTTTGTGTTCCTTTCCACAGCAGGTCTTGTTATATTTAGACAGTTACAATTTGCGCCTCATCTTTATTGTGGGTATCTCAATATTCCATTTCTACTAACTAGCAACGTCTCAGAGGATGCTGCTAGAGCAGGTGACTTAGGTGTATCCCTTTTTCAAGGATTATAAATTAATACTGTAGTTCTAAGAGTAAAAACGTCTCAGACTTAGGCTTAATGTTGGTAACATTTTGTCTCTCTTTTTTTCTTTTTAATTCCCAGAAGCACAGGATCTTTTGCAGCTGATACCTTCTAAGTTATAACCCACCACTCAGAAACCTGACTTGTATAAAGACTAAGAAAATGGAAACGCTTGGGGATATAAAGAGCAAACAAATCAGGTTCTTCTGAAACAAAGGACAAGTGACCTCAAAACATCATGGACAACCATATAAAATAGAATGTAGCAGCCATTTATTAGCAAAAACAAAACAAAACAAAAACAACAAAAAAATTTAAAAAAAGAAAGAAAGAAAAAAAATCAAAAAATGCCTGTCCTGGATCTTTTTTGGTGGTACCAAAGTTTAAGTCTTATGTGTTTTTAGAAGGACTACTGAACTTGATAGAGAAAATGCTTTTGATCAATCGTACAGATAAGCTGTGAAAGGAACTGACGATCCTTTTGATGCTACAAACACGACATCTGCCAGTTCATCTTTTCCTTTTGAATAGTGATTGTTTTATGGAAAAAAGTGTGCGTCTTACCAGATGGGCCAGAACCACATTTGGGTGTATCGATGGGGATAAAGCAGCATTAGCCATACAGTGCTTTTTAAAAGCAGACTGGAACTTCTCACACCCTTCTCCCTTGGCCCCTTCCTCCTCTGGTATTTTGCCTGCTGTATGAATTACGATTGTACTCCTCTGGAAATATTTTACAATTTAATATTGAGTGTAATTAAGAATATAATCACTGTTATCAAAAAAGGTATTTAACTCTGTTGTAGTTTCTTTATCATTCATGTGGATAAAAAGTCTATAATAAAAAAAAAGACAACTATGAGGTAATAGTTGAGCTTACCTGTAATTTAATGCTATACTTACTCCACTACAGAAGAGAAACGGTGAATTTATCCCCAAGAATACCTTTTTAGAAGTATTTTAATTTACAGCTAATGTGCTGAAGTATTTCATGGCAGAAATCCTTTGCCTCTGGTTATTAAGAATATATTTGGAAAAAAGTGTTCAGAAGTAAATGTAGTGGAATTTCAGGAAGTGCCTTGTGGATCTCATGTGAAAATCAGTTTTCTTTTGAAGACTGCAGCCATAGTCTTCCAAGTCTTTTCCTGGTGATGTGCAACATCCTGATGACCATGGCTTTCCTGGATGACATTTGCCTTCATTGAAAAAGGTCTCAGTCCCAAGCAGTGTCATCCCTGAGCATATGACTACATAGGAGATCACCCACACCAGGACAGCAGCTCTAGCACCTGAAAGTGGTCTTAGCCACCCCTGGTATTTGGATGTGTGGCAGAGTTGCTCTCAGTATTCTCCTCATTTCCAGCAAATGCCTAGAAGGTTCGGTCAGCTGGCTTTGCAGTTCCTTGGCGCAGTCGAACAGATCTGGAAGGCAGGGTGGGAGGGGCACAGCCTGATTTTGCACCCTTCCCCACGTAGTTTGCTCCTGTAGCAGGTAAGCTGACAAGACTCAGATACAAGACTCACTGAACTGGCAGCATTGTGGCTTTTCTAGCATGGGAAAAAAAGCAATGAAAGTTCCAGAAAAGCTGGACCAGGTCAGACCAAAAGTTCATCTGTGCCAGTATCCTGCTCCCAGTAAGAGGTGAAATCATATACCTTGTGAAAGCATACAAGCAGTTAGAGATACGTTCCCAGAATACTGTTTTAGCTTCTAATGGTTTACAGCTCATGGGTTTTCTGATCTAGACATGATGTCTTGTTTTTAATAACCTTCAATGGATTTTTTCTTCCACGAACTCCTCCAGTGACATTTTAAAACCTAGGCAGCTTACAGCTTCCTGTGGCAATAAGCTCCACAGCTTAAACACAGGTTGTGAGTTAAAAATAAAAAAAAAAAACAAAGTGGCTTCTGATGTTCAGAGCTGACACTTGTTAGCCTTGTTTTATGTTCTGGGCTTCGTGTACTGGATGAAACCTGTTGCTAGGTGGTTATTAGCAATCCTTGTCCACCTTCTCCATGCCAGTTGTGATTTCACAGGCATCTGTTGAGCCTTTTTGGTTGTCTTTTTTCCAGTTTGAAGAGTCACAGTCATCCCTTCCAGAAGCAGTCCCATACCTTTGTAGACTTCATGTACCTTTTTCTGGTCATCTATATTGTTTTTAGACGGCAAATTAACTGTCTAGAGTACTCAGGATACAGAACACTAAATACGTTATACTACAGTGACATGATGATAGTTTCTGTGATGAATGAACTCGACTGTACTGTGGTGGTAAAGTGTCTTACCACTATAGATCAAGAATTTTGCCCAGACATAAAGTAATCCCATTGCTCAATAAGAAATTACAGCTCTAATGGCTTCTGAGTGCCGCTGCTCCTGGATGTGGTTTGGCATGCGGAGTAACCCATTGTCCTTCACCATTTGAAAACTAGCCTGTTCAGGCCCAGAAGCAGACATGAAGGATCTACAGCAGATTTACTTGTTTTCTACTCCCTCCTCATCAGTGTTCAGACCATCATCCTCCCCAGGGACACTACACAGAATCTAGTGTATCCATATGTTGCTGAAGTTGTGAAACTGTGTGTTAAATTGATGTTTCACGTAAATGACAGAATCAATATGCAACCAATACATTTCAGATTGAACCTGAAACTTGAAATGTCCAATCTGCGTTTGGTTCATCGTGCTAAACCCTTTGGTCAGGAAATGGAAACACCACGTGTCTGATTTGTAATGGATCTACAGACCACAACTGCAAATGTTAAGAATTGAGCACGAATGAACTGTTTTGAGTTAAAAAATCATCCTTTATGCTGATAAAGCTCAAGAATGTGACCCTAGAAACCAAACAAAGCAGCCACCACCTAAACAAATCTACTTCAGTAAACATCCATAGAAGCTTCCTTATCACCAGTTGCTTTTTGTTTGATTTCCTTTTGTGCCAAAGTTCGTACATGCTAAAGTGATCAGGATCCCATTAAACGCTTCTGTTTCACAGACTCAATCCTCAACATTTCCACCAGCTGGCATCATAAAGAAAGGAGACAAAAAAGCCAAGTGGAAAGTTTACCTAGTAGTTGATACAGTTGTGTATGCAGTATACATAGAATCATAGAACAGTTTTAGTTGGAAGGAACCTTAAAGATTATCCTGTTCCAACCCCCTTGCCCTATATTAATACCCTAAGGCTATGTCTCTACTAATGTTCTCTGTACTTGAACTCATCTGTATAGTTAAACTGTTGCAGTGGCTCCTGTAGGGTTGTGTTTAAGACCACCAATGTCTTGAGGAGCAGTTCCTGGCATGGACAGCAAGTCAACCCAGACCTGCAGTTTTTCCCAGTGGCAATTGGGATGTGGCCACCCTAAGCTGAAAAGTAAGGGTTTGCTGGCATGGATGCAGCTCTTCAGTACCACGAGGGAATGGTCGCAGCCACATTTAACTTACTGGGATAGGACAGACTGTATTGTTGCTGTCCTTAAAATGAATGTTGTGTTATTGTGGAAAATAAACATTCAGCTTTTCTTATACATGATGTGCAGCTTATCAACACCTTTAAGAAACCTGCAGGATTGACCAAGTATCACTTCTACAGCCATAGAGAGGCAAAAGATAATAGGTGTGTTACAGATCTAAGTTTTAGCCTTTCTTTCAGCAAAGCCCTCTGAGAATGGCAAAATCCACAACACAGGCTATGCTCTGAGCTGTGTTACGAATTTTTCTGGAAGCTTGAATGGACAATAAATAGATTCAAAAAGCTCATTAGCAATTGACAATCCTTTCTTTTCCCCACAGAGTCAGGTTTCCATGAACTGCCCATGAATCTTGAAGATAAGCTCTGTTCTTCAGATGTGGCAGTGTTTCTCCAGGACCTAGGACATCTCTCATTTGTTTCTGGGATACTTTAGCACGATTATTTATATTGGTAAAGGAGTGCACCAAGCAAAACTATGAAGGTATGTGGTTTCCTTTACTTGAGTGCATGGGAACAAACATCTCAGAACCATACTTTCAGGTGCCCTGTGATGTAAGTCTCTGTGGCCATGTTCACACTTGGCTGGTTTCCCTGGTCTCACTGGGTTTGTTTTATTTGTGCTGGCAGTTTGCAGTTGTGAACTGCACCCAATCCACATAAGATAAGATATTCCTGCAGGAAAAAGCTGTGTCCTCCACTGCTGTTCCACACTCTTGTGATCTCAAGCTTCTCATAAAATGGAGTTTGCAGTCAGGTAGATACCAAGATTAAAAAAAAAAGCAAAACAAAACTAAACCAAAACAAAACAAAACCAACCAACCAAAACAAAAAATAAAACAAAAACCAAAAACAAACAAAAAAAGAGAATCAGAATAATTTTTAAAAGATGTTATTGGTCCCCTTCAGGAATATTCAAAATATCCCATTGCTTTATCCTTAATGTCTCTGAAAGTTCAATGATGGTAAATTTCCATTTACAAGAGAAATTTGTAGAGAAGAGTATGAACCAGGCATTTCCATCATGTCTTCAGGAAAGAAGATCTACCCAGGTAGATGGTCAGTGGCTTGCAAGAGTGAGGTCTGCTGTGTATCTGGTATCTTTTTGTCCTCAGGGCACAATCTAAACATCAGAGAAGTCAGAAAAGAGACTCTTATTGACTTGGACGAGCTTTGGATGAGACTTAAAATCATGAATGGTTTTCACAAAACAATTTAGGTTTTAATTTGAGCTTTCTGTTTGTTTAATAAAGAATTAAAAAATTACATCTGCCCCATTATAAAGTCCTCCTTTCTCAGGAAGTCTTTTGTGGTATACACAACATGGAAACGATTTTTAACACTATGTTTGCTGTAGCTCAAAGCAAAATAAAAGGCCAATGATGCCCTGGAGGAGGGAGAGAAGGTACTTACAGACAGAATGTCCTTCTCTATGGATGGTACAAAATGGATAGTTGGTGTGTGCAGCTTAACCAAAAACATGTCATTATTTATCTGCAGGCCTGCACTCCACTTTTAACTTCTCCATAAAACCTATTTAAGGTAGTTAATTCACTGGTTTCTTATGCCATAGAGGAAAATTCACAGCCACGGTTATTATCTAAACGTGCTCAGAGATTAGGACTGTGGACATCTGAAATGCTGCCAAACAATCTCTAGGGGATTTGGAGAAGTGCTTTGGTCCTGTTTGGTACTAGCAGTTAGGCAAGAGGAGCTGGAATTGTTTGGCAGCTATTTGTCCAGAAAAATACGTCAATCTCTATTGTTCTTTTTGAAATATCTGCCAACCTGGAGGGTATTGATGTAGTCTGTGTGAACTATTAACAAGGAAGGAGTCTCCACCCCAGAGCACCACTCCTTCTCTGATCACTAAGCATTAGTAATCACATTTTTTTCATGAGATAACTCAGTGCAGTTGCCAGATCAGCTCCTGTCTGGCAGTAAGTTCTAGGGGCTTTTGCAGAGGAAAGCGAGGTCCAGTTCTGCAGAGATGTGACTTAACTAATAGAAGTATGGGAGGAGGTGGGTGCTGCAGAGAAAGATTGATGAAATTCTCCTGCCCATGGTGCACCAAAAATGAAACACGTTTGAAACCCTAAAGTGGCTATAACAAACTAAGAGTTCAACCACAACTCTTTTAAATTACCACCTCATTCCTTTCAGTGTGAAGAGGCAGGTTGATATGCCCCAAAAAACACGGACAGGGCTTAGACTTACGGTGGTCCCATAATCACCCCTTGGCCACGAGCCGTCCCAGCTGGTGGGGTTCCCTTTTGTGGAGAACACCCAAACCATGGGGCTGCCTGCCCTCTCCACCCAGCCTGCTGGAGGAGACCTAAAAGCATTAGCCTTGGGGCATGACGTGTTTCTGCAGCGGGTCCTGATTGCAAGCTACAGAGGCAGTTTTGCTGGAAGAGTCCATGCAGTTGTAACATGCCAGAAGGAGTCCCATGCCCAACGGAAGCCCTGACACGCTTCTAGGTGGAGTCCAGCTGTGATTCCAGCTCCACCAGAAAGATCATGAAAGGAATAGCTTTACAAAAGGATGGTGAGTAAAGCCTCTCTTTGATCCACCTCCACACTTTATTGATTGTCTATAAACAGAAGAGATTATTCTGTCCTAATAAAAACCACGGAGAGAAGAAAGCAACCAACAGAGGCAAATGAAGTGAGCAATTAGTCTGAAACCCTCAGACCAGCTTTATTTTCATGCAAGGTCTTAGAAGCATGGTGCGGATGGAAGAATCTCCAGCAGTCACAAGGTAATGCAGAAATCTATAATCTTATTCTGCTCTAGATTTAAATTACCATGTCTTTTTAAAATTTTTTTTCAAGCTGAAGGGTTGAATATCTCCTTAGGACATATTACTAAGGTGACAGAGATTACATCAGAGGGGGCTAGAAGGCTCTGTAATAAGCAGGTGATCTTCTATTTTCCATAATGCTCAGCTCAGCTCAGCTCATCTTGCACCAGAGATCCTGAAGCAGCTTCAGGGCCAACGTTTCAGTTCATTCACAGACACATGCACTAATGGATAAGAGGCAAAGCCTGGATCGTCTACTTAGCTACAGTAGTATGCTGCCAGTTTTAACTGTCCAAGCTTTATAAAAGTAGGAGTTATTGCAAATCCCTCTGATTCATGTCAGTAGGAGTGTTAATGGTTGTAGTGATAGGGCAAGTGGTAATGGTTTTAAACTAAAAGAGGGAGATTTAAACTAGATAGATGGAAGAAACTGTTTACACTGAAGGTGTTGAAACACTGGCAGATGGTTGCTCAGAGAGGTGGTAGATGCCCCATCCCTGGAAACATACCAGGTCAGGTTGGACAGGGCTCTGAGCAACCTAATGTGGTCAAAGATGTCCCTGCTCACTGCAAAGGACTTGGACCAGATGATCTTTAAAAGTCCCTTCCAACCCAAACCGTTTTGTTATTCTATACCACATACATTATTTCAGTGTAAGCAGTATTTCAGAGATGGTGTCATTCCTCTTATAAATATGAGTATGGGTTTGGCTTGGCGTTTTTCTAAAGGACTGTATTTTCTTCAGTCATTCACTTTTTTTTATGCAACCTGTGTCTACAAAGATTTTTTAGAATAATTCCATTTTAAGTTAAACATACTGATGCAAAGGGAGTAGAATTTAAAGAACATCTAAGAGTTTGGATGAAAGCTCTTCTTATACCTGAGGACATATTGGCATACAATTTATTCCTTTATTTATTAACAGGATGTTATCCTGTGACTCCATTTTTTATTCCTATTCCAGAAAAGGAGATAAAACAAAATAATGATCAGGAATCTCCATATCACACAGGCAAGCTGGAAATAAGTGTGTGCATGTGTGTGCATCTATGTGCCTGTGTCTTTGGGTATCTGTGGCAGTATTAGTACAAGGTGACACCTGAATCTTACTTGAGCAAGATTTCCCATAGCACTTAGGTTTTATCCATTCCACTTTCCAATAATAAGGTGTTACATAGCTTTAAGCTCCTACAACATAAATCTTATCATAAAACCAAAAAGCAGGAGATCTTGAAATTCCCAGCCATGCTACAGACACTCCGACTGATGTAAGATAAGTTGTTAGCCTCAGTTTTGCTGTCTCAGCAGTAGGTTAGTGATCCACCCCTGCCTCATGTGCTTGCTGTGAGGAAAGCTTCACCCACCATTTTAGAAACTCTATGCTTGGATGAGAGTTTTGGTAACAAACAATACTACTGTAGTAAAGCAATATTATTTGCCACAAAGCAAAAAAATAGTATTTTGGGCCTCCATCATTTTTCCTTCTAGTTTCTGATCATTCCTAGTTACTTTCTTATGTGATGGCTGAGATGTTTTAGAAGAGCTAAGCCCTCAACTTCTGGAGGTAGCGTAAGAAGAGGTATCATCTCAGGTCAAGAACTTGGGCTCAATGACCTTTTCTGCTAAAGTGTCCCTCTGTGTCTTGGGGAATATTGGCTGGAATTAGATAAAAAGTGTGTGTTAGGTATGCTAGAGTGTAATGCCAACCTGTCTGGGTCAAGAATAGATGTCATAGACAGACATGAAATGAAACTCAAGGCAACTGGGGAAGCTCATTGCCTTAAGAGAAACATTCAGGTTTTTGACATCAGATTAAACTCTGCCTTTTGGATCTTTTCCTTAAGCCATCTTGCTTTGATTTCCAGTCTGCAAAACAGTGATAGCAGAACTTATCTCACAAGGAAGTTGTAAATATAATTCACGTTAGAGGTGGTGAAATACTCGGATGTCATAAATGAATCTAAAATAATTGTGCTGTGTTTGAACATTAAACTGCAACCTGAATGTTGTGTTGGCTTTCTGTTTCAGGATAGTCCATGAGGGTGATGAAGGCTTCCATGACATGGTGGTGTCAAAGGAAGAAGGTGTTTTACTCTCCTGTTTGTTTTCATTAGCATTTTAAACCAATTTTGCAGGGTTTATTTGTGTGGTGATACTGCTGAGATGCATCAGGCACCAGCAGTGTTATCAAGTACATTGAGATTAGGAAGTACAGAGTCTTGAATAGGCTTAAAAGAATGAACACATCAGCCATGTTATACCCATTTCTGTTGGAGTTTTAGAAAGGGAAGGAAGGTGAAAATGAAAGGAGTTGTTACAACAGGAGAGAGGAGTGGGAGATTTGGAGGCAGGGTGTAAGCCAAATTTCACTCCTTTAAGTATGGAATTAAATCCAAGAGCCAAAAAGATGGAAGCAGATTGAAAAGGGTGGAAGTAGAGAGAAAGTGTTGGCCAGAGAAGCAGTAAGATTCAGGATCCTGCTGTGGCTTTCTTGTGGATAGTTGGTTAATATGTGGAATAACTGTGCAGGGCAGACTTTTCCACCCTGGAATCCACAGGGGTGCACTTTAGTCTTAGCCTTCCCTTTCTATTTCCTGTGTGGGCAAAGAGGTTAATAGGGGGCATCTGTCACTCTTTAGTGACTGGTCCAGCCCTGACCCTTGGCAGCAGGTTTGCTTTGTACTTGGGTGAAGACCCATGAGTTAAATAACTGAGCTGTGAGATTTTTGAAGAAAAAGTAGTTCCCATGAATACCCTTCTAACACAGAGCTGGTCACTGCCCTTCATCCATGGTTTGCAGCAGAAGGGATTGTTAGTATTTGCAGCCTGTAACAACCTAGGGTTATTTCGCAAACGGTTGCATTTCTTAAAACTCTTTTCTGGCAAAACTCACCTGTGATTTCCATACATTCTTCAAGGTTCATCACCTTTGACTTATGAGATTGTCATGGTGTCTCTCAGTGGAAGCCTTTTACTGTTGGTTGCCATCAGCATAGCAATAAGCGTTCTCCGGAGGTGAGTGTTAAGGCAGTAGGAGAAGACTCAGTTTTGCTAAGGGAACATGTGCGATGATGATTTCCTGCAGGAATCAAGTGTGATCAGGGAGCCCACAGGAAGAACCTACCAAACCCTAGTGCTCCTTGGGATCCCCCTTTATGCAGGCTCTTCCTCCAGCAGCCTGCATCAGGGTTCATTAATGGTAGCTGGAGAATTTCTAGGGTGAGTGCTTGAATACTATCAATTTAGACTCATGGAATCACAGAATCATTTAGGTTATGAAAGACCCTTAAGATCATGGACTCCAGCTGTTCACCCAGCACTGCCAAGTCCACCAATAAACCATGTCCCTCTTCACCACATCTATTTATCTTATAAATCCTCCATGGGTGGTGACTCCACTACTTCCCTGGGCAGCCTGTTCCAGTGCTTGACAAACCTTTCGGGGAAAAAATTTTCCTAATGTCCAATCAAGACCCCCCCTGGTCAACTGGAGATCATTTCCTCTTGGCCTATCATTAGTTACTTGGGAGAAGAGACTGACTTCTGCCTGCGACAACCTCTTTTCAGGCTGTTGAAGAGAGTGATAAGGTCTACCCTAAGCCTCCTTTTCTCCAGGAAAAAGTTTCCCTCAGTTTCCTTAGCTGCTCCTCACAGGACTTGTGCTCAGATCCTTCACCAGCTCCAGTACTGTTCAGGGCAATGACATTAAGGTTTGGTTTATATCTGGACCAAATTCTTCTCCCTCACCACAGATTTTATTGAAATGCATATTTATGTTTAGTATAAATTTATTGAGGAAAATTAAAAGATCCAAGCCCCTGATTTCTCACTGCTGCCAACACTTTTGTTTTTCCAAGAACCACCTGAAGTCACAAAAGAGAGACATTCCTTGAGGTGATTTCTATGAAGAGAAAGTAAATTATACATTTTGAAAAACCTCTCCAAACAAAAAATTTGTTCAGCTTTAGTTGAATGCATCTAGCTAAATGGAGGAGGGTGATGGAGTCATAAGACATGCTTTATGCTAATGTGCAGAAGATTAGGGAGAGAGGAAAAGGTCATCTCCATAATTAATTAAATGAACTCCACCAAGCTATCAGTTCTGCACTGCCATTGGTTATATCCTGTTATTAGCTGGATTTAGTTCAAAATATAAACAACTCTTCATGCTTATCTAACACCTAATGATCTGGTTTGCCCAATTTCTGTTGTGCCAGGCACTGCACATCAAATTATTCCTCCAAAGATCTCAGTACATCTACGGTGGTTGAAAACATTACAGTGATGAACCATAGATTTGATAAGATTTCAACGATGGATTTGAATGGACCAGTGTGTATAAGTTACATTTCTGACAAGCAACTTGTATCCCCTGAGTTTGCCATCTCTGAAGAGACAATTTCCATTTTTGAGCTGCCCTTCTTCTCCTTTGCTGTCTCAATAACACCATCCGATTCAGCACCAGAGGAGTGATGGCCCACAGCTTCTTCCACCTGCAACTTTCTGCTGGAGAGAAAAGTGGATGAAGGACTTGGGTGTGTATTCTTCTGACCTGGTGGACTGACATGACGTGCTTCGTTTCCTCCACCATTGCTTTGGACTGTCAATTCAGACCACATCAGTATTAGAAAATGCAGGGAATTTGAATTTTTAATGGAAGTGGAGAAAAAAGTGTAGACATATGTACCTTATATCTGTGATGTTGTGTTAAAAACCTACTGTAAAGTTAATCTCTTTCTGTGGTATTCTGTGTTTCTGTGTTAGCTCTTTCTGTGGGATGAGTCACGGGAAAAGAATACAGGCAGCGATTTCTGGTAATTTCTACAAAGATTCCCCAGTCCTTCTGACTCATGTGAATCCCACACATTATGGTAAAACTCAACATTTTGCACATGGTTTCCTACTAGCTGTACAACTCTGTGACTATCACAGAATCACATAATGTTAGGAGTTGGAAGGGACCTCAAAAGATCATCTAGTCCAAACACCTATCACAGCAAGATACCCTAGACCACAGAAATGTGTCCAGATGGGTTTTGAATGTCTCCAGAGAAGGAGACTCCACAACCTCTCTGGGCAGTCTGTGCCAGTGCTCTGGCAACTGAACTGGGGAAAAATTTTTTCTTGTATTCCCATGGAACCTCCTATGCTTCAGCTTACAACCATTGCCACTTGTCCTGTCACTGAGCTTCACTGAGAATAGCCTGACCCCATTCTGACACCCACCCTTCGTGTATTTTAAAGCATAAATGAGGTCACCCCTTAGTTTCCTCCTCTCCAAGCTAGAGACCCAGCTCCCTCAGCCTTTCCTCATAAAGAAGATGTTTCACCCCCTTCATCATCTTGGTGGCTCTGTGCTGGACTCTTTTGAGCAGTTCCTTGTCTTCTAGTACCCTGTCCCGTGAGATTTCCCCTAGCAATTTCTTGAAAAAATCAGAGTTGGCCCTACTGAAGTCTAGGGTTGTGATCCAACCAGGTGTTCTGTTCCTATCACACAAGACCCTGAATGCTACCATCTCATGGTTGCTGCAGCCAAGGTTGCCCTCAACCTCTACCTCTTCAATCAGACCCTCCTCATTGAATGCCAGGTCCAGCAGCTCTCATCTCCTAGTTGGCTCATCCACCATTTGCATCAAGAAGTTATCGCCAATGCACTGGAGGAACCAATATAATGTAGCATAAGGTAATATGTGTTATTGGTAATACCAAGATGAACAGTAGCGTGTGTGTGTGCATACACTAGACAAAAAATTACATGTAAAGGCTGTAATGGTTATGGAGCCAGTTTGATAAACTTAGGAAACAGCATCAATAAATGTAGGTGTAAATTCATAATGTAGTATTTGTTTTTCCTTTGTCCTTCAATCCTCAGCTGGTCTTTTTGTATATGAATCCATATTAATGTCCTCTCAAAGTATAAATTTTAGGAAAGCTGGCAGGCTTTGTTTTTGAAGTGGATGGCTACTCACTTTCTGAATAAGTAATACAAGAAAAAATTTTTTCCCAGTTCAGGTGCCAGAGCACTGGAACAGACTGCCCAGAGAGGTTGTGGAGTCTCCTTCTCTGGAGATATTCAAAACCTGTCTGGACACAGTCCTTTGTAACCTACTCTAGGGAATCCTACTCTGGCAGGGCGGTTGGACTAGAAGGTCCCTTCCAACCCCTAACATTCTGTGATTCTGTAAAGGCAGAGGTGATACTGCAAAGCAGGTTAGGGATAAGACAAAGATCTTTCTTGCATGTAGCTGCTGAAGAGTAGGAACCAGATGCACATTGTCTCAAATGTACAAACTGATAAAGTTATAGAATGCTTTGGGTTGTAAGGGACCTTTAAGGGTGTCCTGGTTGGGGCTGGAGCAGAACTGGTTCTGTTCGGTGGCCTTGCCCTCCAGCCAGGGCTCCTTTTGGTGACTGCATTTCTCAAGCTGTGTGGTGTTAGCTCAGTCAATTTATATTGAGCACGACATGTATGGAATGGAATACTTAGTTGGCCAGTTTGGGGTCCTCTGTCCTGTCTGCTCCTTTCCTGTAGGTTCAGACTTTTACTCTGCACCCCGCTCCCAGTACACGTCACAAAAAAAAAGAAATTCAACAGTGGTCCTGATTTCCATACCAATCCTAAACAGTAAAACCAAACATTAGTCTTAATCACTGTTTCAAGAAGGCAGTGTTTCTGAAAAACATACTGCCAGCTTCAGAAATGCAGTCACCAAAAGAAGCCTCAGCTGGAGGGCAAGGCCACCAAACACAATCAGTCCCACTCCAGCCCAAACCAGGACAAAAGGTCATCTAGTCTAACCACCCCACAATGAACAGGTGTAGTTTCAACTATGTAAGGTTACTCAGAGCCCTGTCCAACCTGACCTGGAATGTTTCACAGCCTCTATGGGCAACTTGTTCCAGTGTTTCACCACCCTCACAGTAAAGAATTTCTTCCTAATATCTAGCCTTAATCTGCCCTCTTTTAATTTAAAACCATCTTCCCTTGTCCTGTTGCTACAGGCCCTGCTAAAGTCTGTCCTCATCTTTCTTACAGGCCCCTTTTAAATACTGAAATGCTACAATAAAGTCTTCCTGTAGCTTTTTCTTCTCCAGGCTGAATAACCCCAAGTCTCTCAGGCAGTCCTCATGGCAGAGGTGCTTCAACCCTCTGATCAATTCTGTGGGTTTCCTCTGGACCCACTCAAACAGATCCATGTCTTCCCTGTGCTGAGGACTTCAGAGCTGGACACAATACTACAGGTGGGGTCTCACCAGAGCAGAGTAGAGGGGAAGAATCATAGAATGGCTCAGGTTGGAAGGGACCTTAAAGATCATCTAGTTCCAACCCCCCCGCCATGGGCAGGGATGCCAATCACTAGACCAGGTCGCCCAGGGCCACATCCAGCTTGGCCTTCAACACCGCCAAGGATGGGGCATCCACAACCTCTCTGGGCAACCTGTTCCAGTGCCTAACCACCCTTCTTGTAAAGAAATTCCTCCTAATCTCTAACCTAAATTTCCCCTCTTGTAGCTCGTAGCCATTTCCCCTTGTCTTATCACAGTTTGAGAATACAAAAAGTCTCTCCCCTTCTATCCTATAGTCCCCCTTTAGGTACTGGAAGGCAGCTATGAGATCCCCTCGAAGCCTTCTCTTTTTAAGGATGAACAACCCCAACTGTTTCAGCCTTTCCTCATAGGGGAGGTCCTCCAGTCCTCTAATCGTCTTTGTGGCCCTCCGCTGGACTCGCTCCAACAGGTCCACATCTTTTTTATGCTGAGGAGCCCAGAACAGGACACAGTACTCCAGGTGGGGCCTCACAAGGGCAGAGTAGAGAGGCAGGATCACCTCCCTAGACCTGCTGGTCATACCTCTCCTGATGCAGCCCAGGATGCGGTTGGCTTTCTGGGCTGCGAATATACATTGCTGGCTCATATCCAGCTTTCCATCTATCAAGACCCCCACGTCCCTCTCTGCACGGCTGCTTTCAATGAGTTCCTCATCCAGTCTCCCTCAACCTGCTGGCAACACTGGTTTGGATGCAGTCTAGGATATGGTTGGCCTTCTGGGCTGTGAGCACAGATTGATGGCTCATATCCAGCTTTTCATCCACCAGTACTTCCAAGTCCTCCACAGGCTGCTCTCAAACCTATCACCTCCCAGTCTGTGTTGATATTGGGGGTTGCCCTGACCCAGGTGTGGGACTTTGCACTTGGCTTTACTGAAACTCATGGGTGTCACAGAGGCCTACCACTTAAGTTTGCCTAGGTCCCTCTGGATGACATTCCTTCCCTCAGGCACGTCAAACACACCACTCAGTTTGTTGTCATCTGCAAACCTGCAGAGGGTGCATTTGATCCCATTGTGTCATTAAAGAAGATATGAAACAGCACTGAAGTATAACATATATATATTTATATGCACACAGAAGGTATTACCAGGCCCACTGGCAAGTATGTAAATGACAATTTGTCAAAGCTGTTTCAGAAAACAAACTTGGAGGATGGTATCAAGTGAGGTGAAGGGTGTAGGAACTAAAGTCATGAGAAGATTTGCTTTGACCTGGTCACCAGGAATAAATTAACATAGTCATGAAAACTTGCTTGCAGCAAGCTCAAGTCCCATTAACTGTAGATGACAGTTAGGCCCAAGGAGCCACAATAGAAAATATTGAACAGTAAATGGAGAATAAAAAATACCAGTCTCTTCACAATACTTCACCAGCCTGAAGTTTAATCCTTTGACATCTGTAAGGTGGTTTCATACTCTCCTTTATGGTGATGGACTGCACTATGCAGATGACACCACAGGAATTTACTGCAATGAAACATAACACCTTAATGAAGGAAAAAACATGCTTTCCTTCTAATGCAACTTTGTCTAGTCTTCCCTTCAACCATGTAATATGATGATTCAGAGGTAAGACTCATGCGGTTGTTAAGTTGCCATGATGTATTTTAGAAAGGGGAAAATCATGTCAGGTTTATGTAAGCTTGATAGAAGCTGCTCTTTGGATATACATCTTAATTATGGGTAAAAATACTAAGCCATAACTTGTATACTTATTTTAAAAACCTCTGTTTTTTTCAGTGCCATAATTCTAAACATTAGCTTTTCACTGAGGTTAGTATTTATTTATAGGTTGAATACTGTAAGGAGGTAGCCCAGGAAATGGTACTTGATGATGGTGGTTATTAGATATGCCTGTTAGTAACCCCTCATATTTGTCTGTATTTAATTATAGAATTACTGCCATAATACCCTAAGTTATATCTGAGAATAAAAGGCCATTCCATTTGTGAGACCATTAAATGCCAGCACTTGCAACTTCTTGAAAAATAGTAATGACCTTTGGGACAAAATCTTTTCAGCCCAATATTGACTTCCTCTGTGTGTATTGACTTCGGTAAAAATCAAGGTCAGCCTTTATTATTATATATAGACACATGGAAAAAGATGGTTTGAATGATTAAAAAAAGCTTCTTGCAAACCTTGGGTGCCCCTGGGTAATTAGAAATGCCCCATTTTAAAATGTCAAACTGATAGATTTTAGGAGGTTTGTAGTTATACCAAATTTTAAAATCTAGGTGAGAAATAAAGAAGTTATGTTGGAATTCCTGAACTTGCCAGTGTGTGTTCTCATGTGCCAGTACACCCAAGTAGTACCGCTAGCTGCTAATACACATGAAGTTAATTATATTTGAAGGATCAGAGCCAAAATTTGGAGGTATTTTGAACTTTCATATAACAAAACACTTCAGCATATATCTAAATAACATTGATCTCACCAATAGTGCAATGGATGTTTTCCTTGCTTCCATGAATTGAGACTATACTCCTTTTCAAGACTGAAATTACAGACATTTTTGACCAGATGACAAGGCTCTGGTGAATAAATTTCATTTTTGTTTTCTATTCTATCTCCTTTAATAGTAGAAAATTTGGGGGTTAGTTAATAACAAAATATGTTACAGCTCTGATGATGGGGTGCTTCTTCTTGCTTCTAGTTCCAGCTGTTAAAACTTAATATAATTTAATAGTAATGATTACTTAGATCATAGAATCAGAGAATCATTAAGGTTGGAAAAGACCTCTAAGATTAACGAGTCCAAATGTCGACCCAACACCCCCATGCTCACTAAACCATATCTTGAAGTGCCACATCTACACTTCTTTTAAATACCTCCTGGGATGACGTCTCCACCACCTCTCTGGGCAGACTGTTCCAGCACTTAACCACTCTTTCAGCGGTTAAGAGGAAGAAGAAATTTTTCCTAATATCCATCTTAAACCTCTCCTGGCACAACTTGAGGCCATTTCCTCGTGTCCTATTGTTAGTTACCTGAAAGAAGAGACCAACCCCCACCTCACTACAACCACCATTCAGGTAGTTGTAGAGAGTGAGATGGTCCCCCTCCACCTCCTCTTCTCCAGGCTAACCAATCCCAGTTCCCTTTGCACTCTTTGTTATGCTTGTGCTCTAGACCCTTCACCAGTTTCGTTGCTCTTCCCTGTACGTGCTCCAGTACTTCAATGTCCTACTTATACTGAGGGGCCTCAAACCAAACCCAGTATTCCATGTGCAGCCTCACCAGTGCTGAGCACAGGGGAACAGTCACTGCCCTAATCCTACTGGCCACACCATTTCTGATACAAGCCAGGATGCTGTTGGCCTTCTTGGCCACCTGGGCATACTGCTGGCGCGTGTTCAGCCATCTGTCAACCAGCACTCCCAGGTCCTTTTCTGCTCAGCAGATTTTCCAGCCACTCTGTCCCAATCCTGTGGCTTTGCATGGGCTTTTTAGGACCCAGGTGCAGAATCTAGCACTTGGTTTTGTTTTACCTCATCCTATTCGCCTTGACTCATTCATCCCGCCTGTCTGCAGAGACTTCCTGCTCTCAGACAGATCAATCCTCCTGCCCAACTTGGTGTTGCCTGCAAACGGACAAAGGATGCACTTGATCCTCTTGTCCAGATCATCAGTAAAAATATCAAAAAGAACTGGCCCCAAAACTGAGCTTGGGGAACACCACTCGTGACTGGTCACCAGCTGGGTTTGACTCCTTTCATCACAACTCTCTAGGTTCAGCTATCCAGCCCATTTCTTACCCAGTGAAAAATACACCTGTCTAAGCCATTGTGATGGTTTGGACCTGGCTCCCTGCCAAAT
>VWZX01007868.1:0-10444 GCA_013399015.1 Galbula dea
TTACTGAAATCAAGATAAACCACATCCACCGCTCTACTCTCATCTATCCACACGCTTAAGTCCTTGTATGTATCAGGTTATAAGGCTATAAGGTTAGTCAAACATGACTTCCCTTGGTAAACCCATGTTGACTGCTCCTAACGAACCCCTCATCCTTGATATGCCTAGAGGCAGGGTCAAGGATAAAGTGTTCCATCACCTTTCCTGGGGTGGAGGTGAGGCTGACCCCTCTATAATTACCCAGCTCCTCCTTTTTGCCCTTTTTGAAGACTGAAGTGACATTTGCATTCTTCCAACCTCCAGGCACCTCTCCTGTTCCCCAGGACTTACCAGAGATGGTGGAGATTGGCCTGGCAATGACTTCTGCCAGCTCCCTCAAGACCCATGGTTGCATCACATCTGGACCTGTGGATTTATGGATGTCCAGATGGCTTAACTGCTCCCTAACCCAGTCCTCCTCAACTAAGGAAAACTCCTCCATTATCCTAACATCATCTTGGGGCTCAGGGTTCTGAGGCACCTGAGAACAGTCTCTAACAGTAGAGACAGAGTCAAAGAAGGCATTCAGTAACTCCACCTTCTTTGTATCTTATGTCACCAAGGCATCTTCCTCATTCAGCAGAAGGCTTACACTGAATCCAGTGTTAGTTTTTCTGCAATGTATTTGAAGAAACCTTTCCTATTGTCCTTGACCTCTCTGGCAAAAGGAAAGATTTCTGAGGGAAAATCCCAGTGATTCCAGAGAGGCCTTAGCTTTCCTAGTTGCCTCCCTACAAGCTCTGACAACAGACTTATACTCTTCCCATGTGGCCAGCCCCTCCTTCCATGATCTGGAGACTCTCTTCTTCCACTTCAGTGTGCCCAGCAGTTCCCTACTTAACCATGCAGGTCTCCTGGCTCCCTTCCTCAGTTTTCTACGTGTTGGGATGCTCTGATCGTGTGCTTGGAAGACGTGGTCCTTGAATGCTAACCGACTCTCTTGGGCCCCTTTCTCTTCTAGTACCCTGTGCCGTGAGATTTCCCTTAGCAGTTTTGTGAAAAGATCAAAGTTGGCCCTACTTAAGTCCTGGGTTGTCATCCTACTAGTTATGCTGTTTCAACCATACAAGATCCTGAATCCTACCATCTCATGATTGCTGCAGCCAAGGTTGTCCTCAACCTCTACCTTTTCAACCAGACCCTCCTTGTTAGTATCAGGTCCAACAGTGCCCCCTCCTAATGGATTTATACACCATTTGCTTCACGAAGTTATCATCAATGCATTGGAGGAACCTCCTGGACTGTGAATGGCTTGCTGAGGAGGCCTTCCAGCAAATATCTGGGTAGTTCAAATCCCTGCTAAGAACCAGGGCCTGTGATTGCGAGGCTTCTGTCAGCTGCCTGGAGAAAGCCTCATCAACTTCCTCATCCTGATCAGGTGGCCTCGAATAAACACCCGCAACAGTATCCCCCATACTTGCCTGCCGCTGTAATTTGCACCCAGAATCTTTCAACTTGTTCCTCATCCACCCTTTGACAGAACTCAATACATTCTAGTTGAAGACAGTGAAACAAGTTTAAGAGAATTGAACTCAGAAAGCAAAACTCTCTTTTTATTTTTCTCTCTTTTGTTTTCAGCAACATACAACTTTTATTTAGGAAACAAAGGAAAAATAAACTGGCAATCTGCTGTAGCCACATGCTTAGGGGAACTATGTTCAATTCCTTTGTCTGCAGAAAAGGATATTGTTCTAGAAAGTTACTCCCAGTGGGATCCCAGTTGAGGTGGTCTGTAGCACTTCCGGGGAGAGCTTTACTTCTTTTAAATTTAGTTTCCCAACTCATACTGAATTTAGATTCTCACGTCAGCCTGTGTGCACCAGATTGTCAATATTTACTCAGTAACAACTTGAAGGAAAATTGTCTGAGAATTTCACTGCAGTTCGCAAACCCACAGGAGCAATACAATAAACAAAAAATGAATCTATTCAACACTCCAAACACAATGCAGAATACCGAATGACATGCTTGACACTTTTGTCTTCTTAAAGGAAAACTAAAGATTATATAAATGCAGTGGGACCAACACTCATTCCTGCTGATTATATGTTGTCTCTGTGGGATGGCAGATGTATTTAATGTAATTGTTCCAGGAAAAGTATTTGATCCACTGATCAAAGGGAGATGTTATGTGTGGTACAGATGCCAGCTTCATTCTTTTTATCAGTTTAAATGCAAGAGATACAACCTGGAGCCTGGTTAGAGTGCAGTTTGCTTTTCATGTTTCACTGTCTGATGACTGTATTGGCTCAAATATTATGGTACCTGGGATGAAGAAAAAGTCTGTTTTCCCCTGGAGAGCAAAGTGGAGGAGTACCTGACTTCCCTCAGGTGTTCTCAAAAACCTGTTTTGAAAGTTTTGCAGCCTTATACCCAGGAAAGAGCAACTGACTACACAAGGTTAATTGAAAACATAAGTGTTTTGGAGAACTTTTTTCCAATTAACAAAGAAAACTTTTTGAATTTTATGGGGATAGAGTGAGGGAAAGAGAAAGCTGTAGAACAGTGGCAGAGTTTTTATGTTGAGAAAAAGCTGAGACAGACTCTTGATGTGCAGAGCTCTCTCAGGTCCCTAAAGTCAGGGATACTTGAATGAAATTCATCATTTATAAGAGTTTTTTTCCCCTCAGTAGTATACCAAATTCTCTAGTGCACTGTTATTTTTTCCACCCAACTTTCTTTCATGCACCACTTTGCAGCAAAATGTAGTCACTTTTGAAGTCTGCGGTAAATTACATCTTCTCACTTCAGACAAAGGACACTATCTGCAATTTCACAGGAAAAGGTTTCTTTCAGCCATGGAAAATGCAGTCCGGACCCGAAATTACAACAAGAAATTGCTTTACTAGCCTTCCTGGTAGCAAGAAACCTTGCTACTATGCTCAGTTCTCTGCTGCATGTTGAATGTCACAAATAAGAACCTGATTCCAGTATGTATTGGATTTTTATCATGTTGCTGCTCTTCAAAAGGCCATGAGTAACTTCCTATTACTCCAACTGTGACTAAAGCTAGCATCAGGGAGAAGAGTATTTTCATGCACAGCTGCCATTACTCTAGCTAAGGAACTTTTACCAGCTGGGTTATCACAGATGATTTTATCTTGGATGCTCTATATGTACATACTTCTGCTTTGGCAACTGTCCAGCATTAATTGTAGACTTCAGTAGAAGGCAAGAAAGATTTCTGTTCTTCAGCATTTAGAAGACCTTCTATTATATAGGCAAACACGAACAGGTCTTGGTTACACCTGAGAACAGAGAAAAGAATAATGCAGATGAAACTTTATAATTTTCTAAGTCAGAAAAGTAGAGTGAGACACTAATGATTTTCAGATTTTACAACTCATATGCAATTATAAAATACCCCACTGTGATGAAATAATATCTTTTCTTTAGAGAGCAAGATCAGAGTTTTCTTTTGAGTGACAGTTTTGAGAAATGCTTATCTGATTGTGATATGGATTAGGAGAATGGGACAACCGTCTGTGCAGTACCATTACATGGACAAGAGTAACACGATGCCAAGGGGATCAAAGCAATTAAGAAAAAAAGGCTTACAATAAACCCCCTTTTGTTTTCCTTCCTAATTAATTCTCTGCCTGCTCATTTTTTAATATTAGGAGAAAAGGGAAGGAAATGTTTAAAATACATACCTTGATGGTTCATATACTGTATGCTGTTAACAACATAAGAAGACATGCTTATGACACCTCTTTTATCAAGAATCATTTTCTGTATGAAGACTCCAATTAAAGTTTTACCTATTTCTAGCACCAACTTCAACTCACACTCCTTTCATTAAGATCAGTGCTCCTGCAGTAGCTGGTAGTTCCCAGCTGGTGAAGATTCATTTATCTAGTTCATCTGGTTTTCAGCCAAAAGAATTCTGTGTCCTGTATTCCATGTGTTGCGATTTGGTACATTATGACTTTCCAATAATAAGTGCTGCATAGGCCTGCTGTTCTTATTCAGTGCTTTACAGAAGGTTGACAAGTAATGTCTCAAAACTGAATACAACACTCGTAATGTCATTGTCTCAGAGAGCTCTTTATTTTCTTGGCAGTGTGTGCTGATGCTAGGTTCGTTCAATGACATCTATATTCTTGATGGACCTTTAGAACCCTAGCTTCTAGTTCCATTTTCCTTACTATACTGAATGTGCATGAAATCATTATCTCAGTTTATCCAGTTTCTAGTTTGTATTTTACTCTCTTTCTGTATACACAAATTAAAACACTGAGTGAAAGTAGCATGTACTGGCACCCAAATCTTAAGTGGCATGTGAAAACACGTAAAAAGCGAATACAGTATAGCAATACAGGAATCAGAGAGTTAAAGTCTAAATGCAGCCTTTAAGCAAAAGCAAAAAACCAGCGTAGGTAATAATTCACTAGGAAACAAGACCCCTATGACATGACCTAGGACGCTATGACATGAAAAGGGCACATAGACGGAAAACAAAGAGATAAGAAAAGGGATGAGGCAAGAAATTAAATTACTCTTGCTAAGACACTAGGTATTCTTGCTAAATGCATAGGGAAACCATCCAAATTAGGGAAAGTTCAAGAGTTTATGAAGATGATGATGAAAGGACACTGGGTTCATGAAGCTGAAGAACGGAACGACCCCTCAAAATCTCCCCAAATTGAAGACCACGCCTATAACTCCGCCTTAACTCCACCTACTATGAATATTATAATTAGATGTTGTAACAATATGAATATGTATGTAAAGATGTTGTAATCTCTCATGTAAATTATATACATAGTCTGATTTTCACTGACTGCTTTGGAACTCTGTTGTCCAGCATGAGCTGGGGGTTCCCCAACATTGCCTGAAATAAATACCTCGCTGCTTAAAGACTAAAGCTTGTCTCTGAGCAGTTCCATAGAGCCTTTTGGGGCATAATTTCGGCATCACATGTGACATCTCTTCTCTCCCATCTTTCCTCCTTGACTTTTCTAATGAGAACATCACAACTGATCAACCAAAAGGTAAATTGAATTTTTCCCATGTCCCAGCTTATTTTGGAATGTTAGAAGTATGCCCAAATGAAGCAAAATAGTTGCATGGAACTTTTTAGTCTAAAAAGTCTGATTGTGTTTTCATTAGGAAAAAAAGTAAATTTTCGTATACTGTTGTATATATTAATGAGAAGAAGGATAAAGTCTTCAGTTCCTTATGCCACAAAAGCTTCTGTAGAGAATAGGATTCAAATATCTTTACAGAAAACATTATGCTGTGTAATATCTTAAGCAGCGCAGGCTGAACCCAGAAAGACTCTACCAATTTTTCTTTCTCTGAAATGAATGGGAATTGCGTTCCAGATGTGTGGAATGTTCACAGGGCCTACATGTGGCAAACTAGCTTCTATAACAACAACATCTCAGATAGGAATATAAGAGTATCAGAAATTGTAGTGTGTTTAATTCACACACACTGGGGAAGTGCTTATCCAAAACTGATCATGTTGGAGATTATGACAGTTGGCTGGGTTAAACAGTGCCTGGAGAATTACAAAGAGATCCCTGAAGTAAAGAAAGAGTCAACCTAAAAAGAAGTCTAGTAGACATATGAGAGTGATGGAATGGACCTTGGCATGGGAACAGACACAGTCAAAGCTCAGTGTGATGCCAATCAAGTCACCTGGAGGTGTTCCATCCTCTGCCCAGCTGGGCAGTGCACCAGCTCCACAATGTGCCATGAGCAGCCTGTCTCACTGCTCGCTGAGTTCAAGTGCTGGGGGACCTGTGTCAGGGTGGTGGCTGGGAGCTCACATGGTGGCTCCATCCTGTGAGGGTGTGCAGCTGGGGATCTCCAGATGGGTGAGCCTCTGTCACCTGGGGTCTTCCTTGGAGGGGACTGCAGGGGATTGCACTTCTTGGGATTAGTTACAGAGGGGTGGTCAGAGATTTGGATGTGTTTATCAGCATTTTTTAAAAGGTTTCTGATGTGGTTTATGGGTTGCATTACTGACAGTAATCTCAAATGCATATCTCACTGATTTCCGGTTAATTATATGTCATTAATAAATCAGTAAACCACTTTGATCTTTTTTTGGTTTAACAAATCCACGTGATACAGAGTTTATTTAAGTAAATGAGCAGAACATGGACAGACACAAAAAGCCAGGAAACATTTTGGGAATTGTAAATCATTGCAAGTGCAGAAGTAATCTCTCTTTGGATATCAAAGATAGCATGCCAGAAATTTTTGCTATGTACATCTGAAAGTCTGAATTTCAAGGATAGAGTCCTTTCAAGGTAAGATTCCTGATGCCTGCAAAATGCACTTCCTTATTGTGATGGCCTCCAAGCGGGAGGCCTCCAAGAGGGAAGCCTGGAGACACACCATCTATAACGCCGTGGATGCTTTTGAGAAAGCACGCAGGATCACCCTTGAGGAGAAAAGACAACGCAGAAAGAATCGTGCCTTGCACACCATCTAAGGAGTCTTTCTGCTGTTCCTTTTGCAACTGCGCATGCCTATCTCGTATTGGCCTTTTTAGCCACCAACGCACTTGCAACAAACGTGGATAGAGCCCTTCCCAAATCTTTGTTCGCGAAGCCTAGCCATGAATGATGATTGTGATGGCCTACAGCACTTTTCTAAATCTAAGACATTTGGATGGACTTTGCTGACAAAGCCAGTGACTTGCAATATGTAAAAAAGTAATGAGAACAGCTGCAGTTCCTTCCCTTTCTTTCCCCTTTCTCTCTCTAGCCTTAGGTGTTTACGTGCGGGAAGCAGTTCCAGGGATGCGGGTGAAAGAAGAAGAGAATGATGGGTTTTATGCAAGGCATAAAATATGTATGGCGATATTTTCCTACAGAAGAAGCCTGAGGGGTCTGCTCAGCTTTTTCAGTATGTCACTAGGCTTGAGACATCTGGGTCAGGCTTCTGGCTGTTGCAGTACTGACAAGGATAAAGAATCACTGTTTAAATTTGAATTGTCCAGGATCATCTACACTTACTGGCATGTTCAACAGGTTTTGGTTTTGCTTATTATTATTATTTAATAATCTTTATTAAAAAGATGTTTTGTATCCTTATTTGCACATTTTCATACTGTGTCTCTGTGGACCTGGCTAACAAATCTTAATGAAAGAGATGATCATTGTAACAGTAACAATCAATCATCACAAATTATTTCTTCCTTTTCTTACCTGTACTTTTCTCCTGTTTTTTTTTTTTTTTTATTCTTTTCAGCTCCTTCTACCTGAATTATTTTTGTGCTTATTCTGTGAAAAGCTTGAATGACTCAACAGTTTATTCTTTCAGGAATAGAAACATGAATAAAACAGCAGAAAACTGGGAACAAAATACCACATAGAAAGAGAGAAAAATAGAAAAAAAAAAAAGCAATGGAGGATGGGAGAACAGTAGACATTGTAATTTTCTCCTAACTGGAAGTTAAAGTGTTCCCAGACATGAAGAAATGGGTATCACTGCTTGCACATGCAAGAATGCAGACATAATGTAGAAAATCTGCAATTAAAAGAAAGCATAGTGTAATGGTGGAGACAGTTTGTCTGGAAAACATGCATGTATTGTTAAATGCACACAGCTTGGAAATAATTTCTATCTACATCCACAAACTTTGTCTTTCCTAGTCCATCGTGGCTTCAACATTGTCACTACTATAATGAAGCAATAAGGTGTCAATAGTTAAAGCATATGCATGTCCAATGAAAACTTCTGGATTTACTGGAGTGTTTTATGTTACTTATGCTTCTGTTGCTTGGTTTATCAAGGGGAAAACAGAATTGTTTCTCAACAAGAAAATTGGCAGTTTTTTATGTAGTAGTATGTTAATGACACAATGCTATTGAAGGAAAAAATCCTACTCTTTCAATAAAAAGAATAGCAAGGAACAAAAGCCTTAGACTGAAAACAAGGGAGAATTTTTAAGATAAACACGAATGGAGTCTTCCTCTCAGCAACAAACCTGAGGTGATACTATCCTCTTTGTGAAAGTTCATTCATGTCTTCATGTGTGTTTGAGTTAGCAATGAGGAAACTTCCTTCCACAGTGTTCAACTAAGAAAAATTATGTGGTCTACTAGAATGGGTAATGGCTGCTTTTACAAGACACCAGGCCAGATGGTAGTAGGTGGAAAAGATTTATCTTCCAGAGGAAAAAGGATTCTAGGACAAGAACTAGCGGGGCTCACCCATAGAGCTTCAAACTAGATTTGAAGGGGGACAGGGTTGTTGCCAGGTCTCCTCCAGTAGACCAGTGTTCTAGTGCTAATAAAGAACAGAAAGCGTCCCACTCCCCTGGGGTGGAATTGGCATGTTCAGCTGGCTCCCTAAAATGCCGGGATATGTAGGGAAAGTCACGTTTGACCATCCAGATACACTTTGACGAGGACAAAATTGGGTGCATAGATGATGGTAGAGCAGTTGATGTGGTTTATCTTAATTTCAGTAAAGCATTTGACACTGTCTCCCACAGCATCCTTGCAACTAAACTGAGCAAGTGTGGTCGGGCTGATTGGGTAATGAGTTGGATTGTGAACTGGTTGAAGGACAGAAGTCAGAGAGTTGTGGTCAATGGGATGGAGTCTAGTTGGAGCCCTCTGTCTAGTGGAGTCCCTCAGGGGTCAGTACTGGGACCAGTATTTTTCAAGATATTCTTTAACGACCAGGATGGGGGAACAGAGTGTGCTGTCAGCAAATTTGCTCATGACAGTAAACTGGGTGGAATGGCCAACACGCTGGAGGGTTGTGCTGCCATTCAGGGAGACTTAGACAAGCTGGAGAGTTGGGCAGGGAGAAATTGACTGAAATTCAATAAGGCCAAGTGTCGAGTTTTGCACCTGGGAAAGACCAACCCCATGGATCAGGTTAGGCTGAGGACTGAACTGTTGGAGAGTAGTGAAGGGGAAAGGGATCTGGTGGTCATGGTGGATGGAAGGATGACCATGAGCCAGCAGTGTGCTCTTGTGGCCAGAAGGGCCAATGGGATTCTGGGGTGTATTAGGAGGAGTGTGTTCAGTAGGTCAACAGAGGTTCTTCTCCCCCTTTACTCTACCCTCGTGAGGCCACACCTGGAATCTTCTGTCCAGTTCTGGGACCCTCAGTAGAAGATGGATAGGGAACAGCTGGAAAGAGTCCAACACAGAGCCACAAAGTTTATTAAGGGAGTGGAACAAGTTCCTTATGTGGCAAGGCTGAGGGAGCTGGGTCTCTTTAGTTTGGAGAAGAGGAGACTAAAGGGTGACCTCATCTATGCTTCTAAATATGTGAAGGGTGAGTGTCAAGAGAATGGGGTCAGGTTCTTCTCAGTAAAGCCCAGTGACAAGACAAGGGGCAATGGTTGCGAGCTGAAGCATAGGAGATTCCATGTGAATGCACGTAGAAATTATTTCCCAGTGTGGGTGGCAGAGCACTGGAACAGACTGCCCAGAGAGATTGTGGAGTCTTCTTCTCTGGAGGTATTCAAAACCCATCTGGACGTGCTTCTGTGTGATCTGGTCTAGGGAATCCTGCTGTGCCTGGGGAATGGGACTAGATGATCTTTCGAGGTCCCTTCTTACCCCTAATATTATGTGATTCTATGTTTTAAATAGTTCACATCTAATAGCAAACACAGCTCTTGAAATGGAAACTCAGTGCCCCTGTATCATTTAAGTATGGTTTCTTTGTTTTAGACTGTAACTTCTCTGCTGAACTCTTCAGAATGGTTGTCATCAGGCTGCAGCAATGACTTTGAAAGTAGTGGGACTGACCTATACAGGTGGTGTCAACTTTGCTTACAGACTGCAAAGCTAGTCACCTGCCTGGATAAAACATAGAAGACATATTAGCTTGCACAGAAGGCAGTTGTGGTATTTTCTTTAAAACTACATATAGAAATTGTCAGGGACAAGTGGTATTGGTATTGCATTGTTTCAGTGCATGCCAAAACCTAGGAGCCCTGCTGAGTAACGAACAGTAAAATTACTATTAACAGCAAGGCCTCTAACTATAGTCACGCTTCTGACAATAAATGGAAATGTAATGCTTTTTCTTAATCATGTATTTCTCACCCCAGCAAGACACTGCCTCCCAGGAATATTGTTTGGATAAGTCATTGAGTGGATTCTAAAAATATATGTTATAATAATGTACTCAGAAACACATCAACAGATGATAATTGTCGTTCATCTGTTGGATTTTATTCCAGGGTTCTGAGATTGTAATAATAGTCTCACTTCTCTTGCTGACCAGAAATTCCCACTACAGGATTTTATTTTTAACTTTAATTTTGTTTTAGACAATCAAAATAATTGTCAGCCCAAATCCAAACAAATTCTTAGACAGATCAATAACTTTTTTTTTAGTTTAACAAAATTTAATATTCAGAGTGGACATAAAATTGAAGAAGTAACATTGAAAAAATATTTTTAAATTATTTCTT
>VWZX01007868.1:14089-52316 GCA_013399015.1 Galbula dea
AAAAAAGAAGGCTGTTTATAAATTATCTTTTTTGAATGTTTGTTATAGATGATCTGGTTGTACAAGTTTGTCTTTCTATACTAATTTAGGTCATGACACAGGACTTTTAAGAATGCTATTGATCTGGGGTTCAGCTGTGAGTCCCTTCTACTTGTAAGTATATGTATAGCTGTATTAAATTATTCTGCTTCTGCAACTAACATACTCCTATTCTGCATTTTCAATTAAAGTGAGGAATAGTTGTCAAGACTAGAAGCTAGTACTAGGTTAAAAGCCAGCAAAACTAGGAAGGGGAGATATCTGTATTCCTTGTGCCCTTACCCTGAAGAATTCGAAGAGTTTTCTGTTGGTAAAAATCCCCGAAACAGCCATGAAGCTTCCCTTCCTGCACACTCATCTATAGTTGTGCTTAAAAAGAAAAACCCTCTTCATTTTTCTTGACACACATGCCAAAGTTCAGTCAGTCTCACCTCCGTGCCTGGTAAAATCATGGAGCAGACACTTCTGGGGGCACTGCTGAGGCAGAAGAATAAGGAAGAGGTGATTGGGAATAATCAACATGGCTTCTCCAAGGGTAAATTGTGCCTGATGAATTTGGTGGCCTTCTTTGAAAAGGTCATGACATCAATAGACAGGGGAAGAGCAACTGGCATCATTTACCTGGACCTGAGCAAAGCCTTTGACACTGTCCCGCACGACATCCTGGTCTCCAAGCTAGCAGAACATGGATTCAATGGATGGACCACTCAGTGGATAAAGAATTGGCTCAATGTCTCCACCCAAATTGTGGCTGTCAATGCGTCCATGTCCAAATGGAGGTCAATGAGAAGTGGAGACCCTCAAGGATCAAGACTGGGACCAGTCTTGTTCAATATTTTCATTAGTGACATGGATGGTGGCATTGAGTGCTCTCTCATTAAGTTTGCTGACAACACTAACCTGTGTGGTGCGGCTGACACGCTGGAGAGCAGGGATGCCATCCATCAAGAGAAGTATGGCCAGCAGGTCAAAGGAAGTGATTCTCCCCCTCTACTCTGCTCTCGTGAGACCCCACCTGGAATATTGCGTTTAGTACTGGAGCCCCTATTACAAGAGGGCTATGGGTGTGCTGGAGTGAGTCCAGAGAAGGGCCACGAGAATGACCAGAGGACTGGAGCACCTCTCCTACGAGGACAGATTGAGAGAGTTGAGATTATTCAGTCTGCAAAAGAGAAGGCTCCGAGGGGACCTTATTGTAGCCTTTCAGTATCTGAAGGGGGCCTACAAGAAAGATGGCGAGGGACTTTTTAGGAGGTCAATTAGTGATAGGACTAGGGGGAATGGATGCAAGCTAGAGGAGGATAGATTTAGATTAGACTTTAGGAAGAAGTTCTTCACCTTGAGGGTGGTGAGACAGTGGAACAGGTTGCCCAGAGAGGTTGTGGAAGCCCCATCCCTGGAAGTTTTGAAGGCCAGGCTGCATGGGGCTCTGGGCAGCCAGCTCTAGTGGGAGGTGCGCGTGCCCACGGCCGGGGGGTTGGAACTAGATGATCTTTAAGGTCCCTTCCAACTCGGACAATTCTATGATTCTATGTTCTTTCACACCTTCAGTCCCTTCCAGAAGAAACTCTCAGAAAATGGAAAGGTTGCCCACAGCAAAAGAGATGGCTTAATCTTGGTGATAACCCTCATCTTCCAGTAGTAATAGCTGCATTAGTTTGTGGAGCCTTGTGACAAGTGTCTGCACTGCTTTAATCACAGGTGTGTACCTGTGAGAAAAGGTGACGAGATATTGTGTGCACACTTAATAGTCTTATCCATGTCAGAAAGAGATTTGCTGAAATCCATATCACAGAGGAAACTAACACAAACCACAGTCATAGTTTATGGTGATGAGTCTCATGAGTCTCCTTGATTTTCAAATTATTTCCCCAAAAAATGGTGATTACATATCCATGCTCAAAATTTGAAATGCCTCCGATTATTTAAAGTATAATAATTTCAAGAATAATTTTCAAGTAATGATTTCACAAAAGCAACACACATCCAGTCCCCCAGAAATCAGTGGGAATTTGATTGCTTCAGACC
This sequence comes from Galbula dea, assembly GCA_013399015.1. NCBI lineage: Eukaryota > Metazoa > Chordata > Aves > Piciformes > Galbulidae > Galbula > Galbula dea. Next base: position 16,157 of record VWZX01007868.1, read on the forward strand.
AGCTTGAGCACCACTTTTTAGTGTCTAACAGCTGTAACACCCCTGAGAGGATGTCAAGGGCTTTCTTTGCCTGTGTCCATCTTCCAAACCTCCTGTTCTGTGCCACAGATATTTTTGCCCTGCAGAACATGTCAAGCTTTTATGAGTTTTACCACCCTCCACAAAGCCAAATATGCTAAGTTTTACCTTGGGGAAGAGGAAACAGTCAAGAGAAGGTAAAGTATGCTGCACTCTTGATCCAACAATTTCCATTTTCTTATTCATATTAAGGTCAATGCATAAGTCCACCGTTTCAAGCCACTATCCTTGAACTCTCTATTTTAAGATGTTCAAAACACAAGCATGCATGGTGAAATTCAGTTAAAGGCAAAAAATCCTTCTCAGCTATTACAGTGGATATGGCAAACAGTCACACATTTCTGAGATTTAGAAGGGGCATTACCCACTCAGTTAAATTGGCAGTCTTTTGTACCCTGTGTCCCTTGTATACTTTCAACAAATTGTTGATAGTTCTGTTATCTTCAGTTGACAGTGGTGCTTTCAGTTACAACCCTCATGTTTGCCATTCATTATTAAAAAAAGTTTATGCTGCTCTTCCCTTTCAAACTGGTGTCCCTTTTTTTCTCACTTCTTCATGTTTTTTCCAGTTTATTAAAAATGCTCTACCTGCATGTTGACTTTACATATTTCTCATACCTATGTCTTCTTTCACTTCCTTTCTGGAGTTACTTGTCTGTACATCATTCAAATTTGGTTTTGCCTCTGAACACTTCCTTTTTACTTTCTATCATTTATGTTTCTGTACCATAAAATGTTGATTAAAATGAAATCCTTCATGAAGTGCAAATCTGATGAACCCCTATCTGTACTTTTTAACCCTTACCAGGTCCTGATTTTTATGACAATAGTAAAAAGTTTTAGTTTTCCTCACATTGAGTCAGAGACAAAATTAACAACCATATTTTCTACTCTTCTTGAGCTACACAGTTCACATAGAAATTCCAAGGGGTTTTTCTCCTCTTCCTCCACATTTCATTGCTAATATTCCCCTAAAATTTCAGTATGTTGTTGCTAATGAGTTGTTAGTCAATTATACAAGAATCATATAAACCAAAGAACTAGTAATAAATGTAGGAGAAATAAGAAACAAGATTACTATATTATTATAATAATATAAGAAAAAAATCATTTGGATATATATATGGCAGAGGGACATACTGCTATTGTATAAGTACTGTTTTGCTCTTTGTTTAAGCATACCTGCCTACTTTGCCTTCACTACATAGAACATGAACTACGTTTTGGTGACATTTTTTGCCTAGTTCACTCCTCTACTGCTAAGTTTTTGGTATATTTTCTACCAGATTTTCATCTTTTTTTGATACATTTTCTGGCAGACTTTTACTATAAAACCTTTCAGTTATTTCTGAAAAGATCAAGAAAGGATCATTATATGGTAAGAATATGCTCCTTTATTGCTCTTATGCATGTTGAAATCCCATAGATTATTATGTCTTTCTATTAGATGACCTTTAATGGTGTCTTGTCAACTAAATCACAGTTGAAATGAAAAATCTGTTCAAACTGTTACGTTGCAACGACCACAAGTTGAAGGGTGCACAATTAACCTTTGTGTAGAGGTTCTGCATAATTTATGCAAAATGTAACATTCCAGTAGAATTTAAGCAGCCAACAAGGAGCTTGTGCACCTTCACTTCAGAGCTAAATTCCCCTTAAGCAAAATGTTTTTATAAAAGACTTTAGGAATATATGAAAGCTCATTTTGTAATGGGTAAAGTGGCTGGATGGTCAATACCTTTCTCTTTTAGAAGAACAGATCCTACATAAGAGGAACATGAATGTTTTATTTCTAGTCAAGCTTCAGCATATCTAACTGAGTATTACATGAGTTTTCCAAGTCAGCTAACAGCAAGAGGTATTTTCCATGCCAAAAATGGCTTTTCCCTAATGTAAGCTGCATGCTGTAGTGCAGGGAAAGAATGGAAACTAATCGAAGTAGGGTGATATGAAGATGTCAGATGAAAAGACCTGGCAGCACTTTGAGAGAGGAACCACTGTAAACAAATATTCAACTGTTCAACAGAATTCAAATGGGTGTCTAGGAAGGGCAGAATAGCTCTTCATTTTGCCAGCTAGACCCTGCTGTATATTTGCTAATGTTGCTCATAATCTACTTACCTTAGAAAGACTATAAACAAGCATCATGTGTGAACCATTAACTGTCAAAAACATGCTGAAACCATCCATATGCTGAACTATTTATCAATACATTTGTTTAACCATTCTAGCAACATGAAAATATAAATCATACTTCAGACTACAGCTTTTTTTCTTCCTTTTTCTGGATAATTTTCAGAACCAGTTTGAAAGGCTGAGAGAATAATTCATTCATAATGTACATCTGAACATTTTAGTCAGTAATATTTGCTAAAGTTGTGAATGGACAAGACTTTACACCCAGCCCTTGAAAATCCAGTGCCAGTGAGCAGAAGGCACCTTTCACTCTTTACAGTGTAAATCAAGCTAATAACAAAGATTGATCAGTTACTGTGCTATTCAAATTGCAGCCAATCCCAGAGGCAGTAACTGTACTGGACACTGAACATATTTGTATAAGGACATGATGTTTGTCCAAAGACTGAATTAACTGAAAAAATAGTGTGGATTTCTGCCTGAGATCTAAACTTTTTCTTATTTTTTTTTAACTTGTTTTCTTGTAAGAACTCAGATTAAAATATGCATTCTTCATGACCATCATCACTTAACCAAAACTTACTCTATATATCTTAAAGACATGAATATCTAAGCCTATCTAAGCAAATGTACTTCAGGTCAAGTAATAAAAGATTCTCACCCTGAGATTTCACCACTTCAGACCTGTCTTTTGTCCTCAACCAGGGTGGATCCAGTTTATTTAAGGAGAAATTATTTACCTGGTAGGTTGCATAGAAAGTAAAGATTACATAAATAAACTCATACTGAATTTCAGAGAAGCTGTACTCTAAAGATACTCTTTGTGTATCCTGAATAACACAACTTACATTAATCATTTGAGAAGCAATGGTAAAAACACTGAATGAGAAAAAATAATAATTTATTTATTTTGTATTCATTTGTGTTCTTCATGGACCAGTTTAAAGGTCTGAAAATACAATAATTAGTGACGGTAATTCCCATTCATTCTAGGAGGGCAGTGACCTCTGAGAAGCTTGAATTGTTTTATATCCTTGGGGTTTAAAAGCATGTATGCCATTCTAAGGGTGGCTGCTGGAAACAAAATGAGACTCGACAGGTAAGACAAATGTTACAGTCTCTGCTTGACATCTAGTTTGATTACAAAATGAGTGTCCAAGAATTGAGGACCAGCATCACAGTACAGCACATTGCTCTAGTGGAGAACAGTAGAGGATATTTACAATATAAAGACACTGTAACAGAGTGCAGACTTCAACTGCTACATGCTGGTTTCAAGAAATCTTGAATATGGCAGACAGTGGATCAATAAGACACATCTGCATTTAAGTTAACAATGCTGTGGATTTCAATGCTCTCAAATAATATTAGCGAAATGGGAAACAATACAGTGATAATTTAAGCTGCTATGTGGTGCAAGGTTCCAATATAAGGAAATTATGGAAAAGTGAAGAAATTGGTATATTTTAATATTAGTAATCTGGCATATGGTCTGACTTAAAATAATAGTCAAACTGTTACGATGGACTACTGGACCAATTTAATTATTATCTTCTTAACTACAAAAAATAAATGAGTCTGGAACTTTGCTGACTTATCAATTCATGCTAATTTTAGTTTGCATTTTACATTGATTGTCTTACAAAGTAAGAGGTGTATACTAAACCAGAACCATTTTTGCATAACTCTGGCTTGTAGTGCATGTGAAAATACTTATATGTGTTGTCATTAAAAGCACAGAATTCACAAAAAAAAATGCTCTATGCTTCTGATTCAGAACATTTTTCTCCATAAAACAGTTGGGAAGTTTGTACTGTGGAAGCTACTACCTGATACCATCATAACAAAGAGCTGGGATGGCAAAAGATTTCTATTCCATTAACAAAAATAAGACTTTCACTTATGATAATTTCATGGACAAAAATTTCACACTAAGAAACAGTTTTTCAGATACCTTGTATGATGGAGTCAGAAGTCAACCATGATTTCTTAATGTCTATTGAATACCCAGAGTCTCTTTTGTATATATTTTCATTTGACTGTATATATTCTTTCATTTGACCATGTATATTCTTCCATTTGACCATAAGGCAGTAAATGAGAACAGACATCGCTCATATTTGCAGGACAACATCATGCTATTAATAAAAGAAATGAAACATAATTGAGTCATTAGGCACAGGAGTGATGGATGTTACCCTGCCAAAGACCATGCCAATCCTTGCCAGAGCCAGATGGTTTATTTAGTAGACTATTCAGAAGTTTCAGGAAGCATGCTGTCAACCTGCCCAAATTTTACTTTGCCTTTTTATTCCATTATTTCTATGCATAGTTTTATGCTCTGGTACTATGTGAAAGTTTAAAAAAAAAGTCCCTTCCAAGCTTCTAGCTTCTCAGAATCATAGAATCACAGTATGTTCATGCATTAATAATAATTTGGTTTCAATATCCAACCTAATTCTAAATACTTTTCACAGTGCATTGAATCATGTAAACAAGGGACACATTTAAATCACACGTTCTGTAAAGGACCTTAGCTATTTTGAACCAAGTGAAGTTAACTGATTTCTTCCTATAGTACTAAGAATCATTAAGTCAACCTGAAGTTGAAATGACCATATTTAGGAAATGGACTGAGAATGAGATTGAGCATTAATTTTGCAGTATACAATTGTGTAAAATCATGCCTTTCAAATTTACTTAATGGACTGGAAAGTCTAGAGCATCAAGACTGCTAATAAACCCTAACTATATATCAGGAAATAAAATATTTAACAGCAGAAGAATTTAAAACTAAGTCACAATTTTCTTTGACAAAACTCTTTTTGGCTAAAGCTCTTTCCAATGTGTGAATGAAAAATCTTTCATTTACCACATATGTTAGCCACATACTTCTTTTTTTCCTGAGGTATTCTTGTATGAGATTTTTATTTTTCTTTTTTTTTTCAGACACTATACAGTCTCCTTATACTAAATGTTACAGCAAGCACAGTAACATGAGTATCATTTAGTGTATTTTCAGTGGTGCTTAAAATGTAAAAACAATGCAAAATTGTTATCAAGGACATAACCCAGACATACAAGACTAAGGACTGCTGAGTGTTGGTCTAGTGTATTAGACAAACCAGGAATAATTAGGAATCCTTCTGGCTGCAACACTTAACTTAACTCTTCACAAACTCTTTACTAAGAAATGGAACCCAAATTCATGCCTATGCCCAAACTTTGAGAAGACTGTCTAGAAAGATTTTAAATCTCAAATCAACTCTTGTTTCTTGGGCTTTTCTTTACTTCAGATGCTCTGTCAAAGCATTGATTAATCTCATCAAATATTGGCTGAATCTCCATCTCCCAGCTATTGCTGCTCCACCGTCAACATGAAGCAGCATTGTATCAGGACTCAGATAATGCTTCATTAGCCCTCTGTGGATTTCCACACAAGCTGGTTATTAAGTAGTCCATACTTTCACAAAATCTGAAAGAAAAACAGTTTACAAAAATTTACAGTTACCTTGGAAGTTCTGTTATCTGATACATTGCTTTACAGGGGCAAAATAATTAACAACTTTGAGAAACAGAGATTATCTTTTTCATTAAAGCAGGCAGGAAATTTAGAGAAGTAAAATAAGTGATGCCTTGACATTTCTTTTGACACAATATAGGTGAAATATAAACATGCACAGCAAATACCTTGAGTTTATAAGACATCACTTCTGTGTGCCATTTTCAGGTACACGGTCATCTATTCTGATTCCAAAAACTTTTATAAAATGTCAGACAGAAAGCCACCATTTCCTTATTCTGTCCCAGTACACTTTATCTGGACAACATTTCCTGTATGCTACGCAGGAGCTCTTGTTAACTGAAAATGCACATCTTTGTCTCTAGGTCCATTAACACCTTTGTTTATTGAAATCCATAGCTGAGAAAAGTTGATGTTAATGAAGATTCAAGATAAATTACCCTTTTATTGATTCATAGTTTCTTCTGTTATGACTCTTATAATTAAAATTAGGTACAAACTTATTATGCTGCTACTTGTACAGGCAGAAACAAACCCACACTTGTGTTAGAAAAGGAACAAACACTGTTCTTATAAACTACAAGCAGCACCGGTGCAGGTGGTTGTGACTGCATATGTACATCATCTTGTGTTGAAGTAAAGGTAACAAAAGATATGTTGTTTTGAACAAGCCCCCAGAAGGCAAAAACTTAAATACTTTGTGAAAGAAAATTCCACTAACAAACTAAGAGTTTTGCCTTACTGAGGAGAAAATAATTAGGAAGAAATACACTCCAAAAGGACTGAATTAACCTTTTTTTAAATTATTTTTTAAGGGAACCAGAAAATAAATCATCAGGAAAACCTTAACAAAATCTTGGAATTCTTTCCTCATGTTTGAATATGCATTTTTCTAGATGATATTATGACTAGCAGCTTTTATTACACAAAACTCTAAGACTATGTCAGAGCTACAGAAGTTTTCTAAACACTTGAACCGTTTAGATAAGTTCTGTTACTTGTGATCCAAACAGTTGTTGTTTGTCAGCTCATCATCAGATGGAAATATTACTTGGCTTTAAGAATTTTTCCTTCTTTATATGTGTGGTGGGTTTAAGGGCTCTTCCCAACCCCCACGCATGGCAGTTAAAGGAGAAACTGGATTGGAAGTTAAAAAACTAAAAACTGCTTTAATAATAACAACAGATATAAATGAAATGAATATAAACATATACAGGACCTAAAACACTGAACCGTCCTGATGCCAGACAGCAGCTTCCCTGAGTCCCTGGTAGCAGCTTCCAGTCCAAGCAGCCAGCATGTGTCTCAGAGAGCAGAGGCAAGAAGCAACAACATCCAAGTCACAGCAGAGGGAGAAGAGAAGAGAGCTTCCTTGTGGCTACGAGTTAAAACCAAAAGTCCCGCAGAAAAACCCAGCATTCCCCTGGGGGGGCGGGGGTTGCAGTGTCCTTGATTCAGGAATCTCAGGTTTCTTAAAGGGACAGTCCAGGCAAGGTGTGTGGGGGGAAAGCTGGTATGATATTATGTATGTTAGTGGAATGCTGTTCTAACCCAAACCATAACAATATGGCAGGCACTTCTCTGGGCCTAATGAAGTGAATGTTTTTGGGTTTTAATTTATTTGTTTTAATCCTGTTTTCCTCTTCATGCATACAGTGGTACTTCTGCAAGATTTTCTGCAGTAATCCACTATATATATGATCTGTTAAAAATATTTATTGTAGATGCCTTCATCTATATTATTTCTACTTTCCAAAAGCTGAATATCCTACCAATTTTCAGGCTCAAGGACTTAAAAAGTTTTTAAAAAGATGTTTTATATTCTAGACCATCCCTACATCTTCTCACAGTGATCATGTTTGAGATGTTGATCTCTTCAAAATAACATTAAAGACACTTAAACTAAAACTTGAAAGGTAGGAATCATATTTTTCCTCTTACCTGCCTTATACTGGAGACGTGTCCTCTGATATTTGAACCTACTGGTATGCATGTGTCTCCCGGATTTACAAAATTACCCACACACATAAAGAGGTTCCTACAGACAGAAAGAAAATACGTCCAGAGCTATTGAACAAAAGGACACTATCCATAGCTCACAACATCCTTGGGCTGTAGATCACTGGCAGAAGCAAGCGTATACAGCAGCAGTGTCAGCTTTTGGATGTCCTGCTGTTCATCATCTGCCTTTGCACAGTGCTGGAGGTTGTGCTGGCAGGGGTGGACTTTTTTCTGAGATGCTACAGGTCCTTCTGACCAGGCACAATTGTGAAATTGAGAATGGAAATGGTAGACGAATAACTAAATCTTCCCTCTATCTCTGCTACATGTAGAAATGCAAATCAGTTCTGTGATGTCTTCTGGCAACTATTATTGAAGGAATTTATTTGATAACAAATGGTTTTTAGCTTATTAATGATCCCTGGCTAGAAAAAGAAGTTATATATGTTCAGTCAAGTTTACAAACTAAATATTTAATGTTGCTTTAGGTTTTATATCAGAGGTAAAGTAGAAATTCTGCCTTTGTAGTTAATATTTTCAGCCTATTATAAATTAAATGAAACAAAGCCTGAATATAAAAAAAACCCAAAACCCAACACTCTCAACAACTAAACATGTGCATCACTTCCTATTTCTTTTAACTCAAGACAGTTGCCATGTTTCAGTTCTTGAAAGATTTGGCAGACTGAATGGTAGACAAAAGATATATTATGGAAATCTCATATCTACTACAAACTAAATGAAATTTGTTCTTACACTTTTTTAGAGATATATAATTCTCTTTTTTTAAGACCAAATTAATTTTCTTCTAATGTGATATTTGAGTGTTAAATTTTGCATAACTCTGATGGACTGATCAAAACAAGAAAGAAACTTGAGGATCAAAGCTCATAAATTAGTTCAAGAAAACATTGTGATTTTCCCTTAATTAAGTATATAATGAATCTAGTAAGAATGGGAAGTGAAGATGATTAAGTGAAAAGTGAATGTTAGACATAAGTACATTGATAAACAGAACTATGTATCATTTTCCCAAGCTTTGGCTATATTCCACTTGAGTTGCATCTTGCTAAGATTTGAATGTTTTTTTCCATTATTGCTCTTTTCATAGAGGTCCATATTACTTAATTACAATAACAAAATCAGAAGTGCTTGAAAAACTGTGAAAATAGTGAGCTGTACTCAGCTCAGCTGTAATTAGAGAACTGAGAATCTCTGTACTCAGACCTTGAGTGAGATAAAAGGGGAAGAGAGAAATCATCTTTAATGATCAACAAGATTAAAAAAAAAATAACCCGAAGTGCTGGAAAAAAATTGTATGGTTCAGAAAGTCAAGCTGCACAAAAGCTTGATGTTCAGTGCTGCTGACAATATCATTCTCTCTGAAGGTATTGTTCTAATGTGTTTTTGTTTACTTCTGATTTTGGGAAACGGGACATGCATCATGGCAAAAGAGAAGAGTTGCAGCTTTTTCTAGAGCAGTGCATGTCAAAATATGTTATTTCCATATCATGAAACTCTTTAATATTCTGACCTTTTCATCCACAACTTACCAGCAATTTGAAATGTTTTATTCTGTGAAAAGAATATACCAGAGAAATAGATGCCAGCGCCTTGAAACAGTTTGGATCTATTCAGCATAAACCTTTACTGGAATGGAAATGCACTTGACTGAGTTTTATGCTTTCGGCATGTCCTGTTTGCCCTCCAGTCAAACAACATCTGCCAGATGACACTCTGGTGCTTGGCCCTAGAGGAAGGTCTCTGCATCTGAGGGCTTGTGGGACAAAATCTGGCCCTTGTGGTTTAATATTTAAACAGATGACAACATCATTACTGAGAAGTGTTTTTCCTCCTGGTAGAAATTTCCATTCAATGAAAATGACTCGTTAGCAGTGTAGGCACATACTGTAACTAACCATAATAACTGCATAAAAAAGGAACCCTTGCTTTGCCTTTGATATGAGAATGGAGTTTGGGACCTATCAGAGAAGGTATTATTAAATTTTATGAACCTGGGAAGTAATGGAACTTTAGAAACAGCCTTTATATATTGAGCAACAAACAAATGTTCACTAACAGGTGCTGGTTAAAAAAGCTGGAGAAAATAAATGTTATCCTAGTTTTACAAGTGGTACTGAAATGCACAGTCTTGCCTAAGGCTATACACTGATCCTGTGGTAAAGACAGTTCTTCCAGTCCTGTGCTTTAATTACAGGAACAAATCTTCATTTCATCAAATGTGAATTCACCTGTATCTCTTAAGATAGAGGCAAAGGGTTGATAGAAATGTTAAGATGCATATTACTACCTTTCTCTGGTAGTGCTACAATATCTTCAGAGCAGCTAGATTTTTTTTCCATTTACTTTTGTTTAGTTTTTACCTGGTGCATAAATGAAAACATCTAAACCGATTAACTCTTTTATCTTACTAAGGAGAAAAGTCCTTTGACTGTTATTTTGTTTAAGCAAGTACTTAACTAAAGTAACCTCCAGCTGCAGTTAATAAGCAAGAGAAGCTAAAGAAGCTGTTGTTTGTCTCACAAGAATAAAACCTTACTCAGTGTTATGCAGTGAGTTGTTCACTGGGATTCTAGGTTGTAAAATACTAGTATCTTCTTTCCTTTTGTAGAGGGCATTTCTTACATATGTTTGTGTGAGTCTGATTGTTTTCTTGTTTGTGGATTTGTCATATGCTTAAGTCTCCTAAATGGGTGTTACTTTTAACAGTATTCAGATGTGTTAGATATGTTATACAGTATTCTAAAGCCATTTTATTGCTGGGAGAGTTAGACATTTTTGGACACTGAACCATCAATATTTGTCTTCAAACAAATTAGTATTACAGTGATGTATCAGCCTACACGATATTTTGTGAAGATGCTCAGAAACACAAGTTCAGTAATTGAGCTGTTTATGTCTGAAAGAATAACATTCTTTTGGAAGAATTTACCATGTGGAGACTACTGGACTAGACAACTGCATGCTTTATTAAAATTACTGTATCAAGGGAAAAAAAAGGTAAATCCTGGGAAATAATTATTCTTTTACAATTATAGCATAATATGGTTTACTGAACAAGCATTTGCTGAAGAGTTAGAAAATACAACTAAATAATATCAATTAGGAACCTTAATGGAGGAAAAATTCCATAAAGCAGATAGTATAATTCAGTAACATGCATCACTACGATTACACCTGAAGCACTAGTTGCAGCCATGGATTGTATATATTGCTCAGTTTTACACAGATATTTTCATGTTTGTGATCTTTCCTTGAAAAACCAGCATTAGGTCTGCATTCTTTGTCAGGAGAAGAGCTTTGTAGTCAGTCATGGTATTATAACAGTGAATTTGCCAACACAATTTGCAAACCAAGACTATCTCTTTGCTTGCCACTTTCTTAGAGCAAATCATGCTAGCCCTTGCAGCCATGAGATTACACCATTATTTATCTAAGGAAATTATTTATATTATAGTATATATTTATTTATTATGCCACTTTTCTGTCACAAAGGAGGATAGATAGTTTGTAAAGAAACAGTAGAATAGCAAAAAACTTGACTTAGCTGTGTACTGAGAGTTTGCTCTATGCATAATGAATTGTTCTTGCCTAAAATTGCTCACAAAGGAATCTGACATTCTAATTCTGACTTCTCCTGTGGGTGGATAGGCAGGAGGTAGAGCTTCTGAAGTAGTAACACAGATATAAGAAAAAATAGATCTACCTTTAATGTGCCTATGTCCACTGAATTAAGGGTTGGTTTTTTTCAGCTGCAAGTTATGAGGAGGACTTTTAGACAGCCACAGGACTGACTGTAGTGGGGGCATTACAGTGTAATGCAACCATATATTACTAGTAGGAAATGTGCAGGATAAAATAATTTGTCATTAATTCCACTGGGTAATCAATGAAGTCACCATGAGCAGTAGTGTTGCTTTGGGATCATTTGGCAGAATTTCACACTGTGTAAATGATTTTTTGTAAAAAGTTTTAGTGCTGATTTATTTTGTTAGTTAGTTCTCAGTTACCAAAATTTCCACTTGAATAAGAAATTTAAAGCACCTAATCAGGCTTCCTTGTGAAAGTAGGAGATGGAAACTAAAGCATGACTGTCATTCAGAAATAACAAATAAGCAAAGCTGAAGATACCTTGCATTCAGGCTTGGTCTTCTCGTATATCTGAAGCTTGAGAACAATTGGACAGATAATAATCTAAGTCTCTTCAGTGCTGCTGAATATAATGAAATGCAGTTGTTATTTTGGTATTCAATACATCAAGTTAATATTTAGAAAGACAAGCCTAAAAATGTAGAGCAGAATACAAAGATTTTTAAGTGCCCCAAAAGACCATACTCCCTCTGTGTTGAATGAGCCCTAAAGGAAAATACCATCTTTCCTAGACCTCAGGAAAATAGTGAGGTTGTTAACAAGGGATGAAATACTTTTGAAGTTTTGCTGTTTTATATTTCTTGCTCCATGTTATACAGGCAGATGGGCATGAAAGATTGTGGTATGTCACTGCAGGCTGCAAGGCCTGCTGCAGGAGAGAAACTAGACAAAGCAGAGGTCAGTTTCTCACAAGAAAAAAGTTAGATAGCCTGAGAGAGAAAATGGGAGTGAGCTAGCAGCAGCCTTGCAGCTGCACACAGAGGCCTTTGCACCCTTCATAGACTTAACATGCCATTCTCCCCACACCACACAGCATCAGTCTTATCATATTCACATTTCTTTGAAGTGCACTGCTTTTATTGCATTTATGGTAGGTTTTTTTTACCTATTAAGTGTTAGTTCTTAATTGGTTAGTATCCTTTGGGTATGAAAGTGTCACTTGCTAATTCGTCAGTATACTTTGCATATGAAGGTGTTACTAATTGGTCAGTGCCCTTTCTGTATGAAGGTAATTGGTCATTATTCTTTCTGTAAAACTATAAATTCTAACATATGGAATAATAAAACAATTCTGATTGTCATCAGCAAATGGGGTCCATGCCCAATACACCACAAAAGATTGCCTGAGATGAAGCAAAGGCAGATTTACTCTTTACTTTCTCAGATTTAGAGCTCACTTTTTTCTGAATTTGAACATTAAATTTACTTGCAGTGAAAAAATCTTTCTTTTCTTTTGGTTCTGGGGATTTATTTCTGTTTACCAGACTAAAATATTTTTACAGAAATATCACAGGAAAAAACATCTTGTCAGCTTCTGCTGTGGTCTACGATATAAATAGATGAGCTGTTAGAGTGCATCTATTTTCACTCCACCCTTCAGACTTAAAATATTTCTGTATATATTAATTTACACCTGACACTTGTGATATAATGTGGGTTTGTTTGTTTTGGGGTATTTTGGGTTTTGTTTGTTTGTTTGTTTTGTGTGTGTGTAGTTTTGGTTAGTTTTGCTTTTACAATGAGCTGTATTACGCTGTGCTATCAATAAGAAAAAAATAGCACTGAAATGTTTAAATATGTAGTAAAGGGCTGTCTCCTTGCAGCTAAACTGAGGAAATGTGGTCTGGATGATTGGGTAGAGAGGTGGATTGTGAACTGGTTGAAGGACAGAAGTCAGAGAGACATGGACAATGGGATGGAGTCTAGTTGGAGCCCTGTGTCTAGTGGAGTCCCTCAGGGGTCAGTACTGGGACCAGCACTTTTCAATATATTCATTAACAACCTGGATGGGGGAACAGAGTGTGCTATTAGCAAGTTTGCTGATGGCACTAAACTGGGTGCAGTGGCTGACACACCGGAGGGTTGTGCTGCCATTCTGCGTGACTTAGAGAGGCTGGAGAGTTGGGCAGGGAGAAATTTAATGAAATTCAATAAGGCCAAGTGTCGAGTTTTGCACCTGGGAAAGACCAACCTCATGGGTCAGTATAGGTTGGGGACTGAGCTGTTGGAGAGCAGTGAAGGGGAAAGGGACCTGGGGGTCCTGGTAGATGGAAGGATGACCATGAACCAGCAGTGTTCTTTTTGGGGTGTATTAGAAGGGGTGTGGTCAGTAGGTCAAGAGAGGTTCTTTTCCCCCTTTACTCTTCCCTGGTGAAGTCTCATCTGGAATCTTGTGTCCAGTTCTGGGACCCTCAGTTTAAGAAGGATAGGGAACTACTTGAAAGAGTCTCACAAAAACGATGAAGGGGCTGGAACATCTTCCTTATGAGGAAAGGCTGAGGGAGCTGGGTTTCTTCAGCTTGGAGAAGAGGAGACTAAGAGGTGACCTCATCTATGCTTTTAATTATGTGAAGGGTGGGTGTCAGGAGGGCAGGGTCAGGCTCTTTTCATGAAGCCCAGTGACAAGACAAGGGGCAATGGTTGTAAGCTGAAGCACAGGAAGTTCCATGTGAGTACAAAAATAAAATTCCCAGTGATGGTGCCAGAGCACTGGAACAGACTGCCCAGAGAGGTTGTGGATTCTCCTTCTCTGGGGATATTGAAGACCCTTCTGGACACATTTCTGTGTGACATGGTTTAGGGAATCCTACGGTGGCAGGAGGGTTGAACTAGATATTTTTCCAAGGTCCCTTCCAGCTCCTAACATTCTGTGATTCTGTGATTCTTCCCTTTAAATAGACATAATACTGAGCGAGAAATAACATCTGAGTGTAACATATGATGTTTTAACACCTGTCATGCTTCTGAAGCAGTTTGTTAGATTGTACTTGTTACTTACGTAACTTCCTGAAATGTCTTCTAAAATAAGAAATGTATTTCTTTTCTCTAAGAATTACTTTATTTTATTTTAAATAATGTTTTTAAAGTGAACTTTTTATAGAGGTAAAGCAGCATCAGAAGTGTCATGTTTTCTCTGACATGACAGTTTCTGATAGGTTGGCATAGTTAATGTCAGTGGAAAGCCAGTGTATCTCCTGAACAATTTAGATGATATTTACAGCACAGTTGTCATAGATCCATGAAATTTTTTTCAGCTTTCACTTCTTCAAAATCAACATGGCTTCACCAAGGGTAAATCGCCAAAGTACCGTGGGACCGAGCCCTAGAGGGAAGGGGGACCCAGGACAGCTGGTCAGTTTTCAAGGATCACCTTCTCTGTGTCCAGGAACTAAGTATCCCGACAAAGAGAAAGGCAGGGAAGAATGCTAGGAGACCTACCTGGAAGAGCAAGATGCTCCTGGACACATTATCTCATAAAAAGAATCTATATAAGGAGTGGAAGAAGGGCCAGCTAGAATGGGGGGCATACAGGGAAGCTGTCAAGAAAGCAAGGGCATTGGTTAGGAATACAAAAGCTCAGTGGGAGTCAAATCTAGCCAGGGACATCAAGAGGAATGGTAAACGTTTCTACAAATATATTAATGGAAAAAAGAAGACTAGGGAAAGTGTGGGCCGCCTCAGAAAAGGCACGGGAGACCTGGTGAGGGATGACATGGAAAAGGCTGAACTTCTCAAATAGCTGCTTTACTTCAGCCTTCACTGGCAAGGGCTCCCGACACACCCCCAAAGTCAAAGAAGATAATGGCACAGACGGGAAGGTACAACTGCCCATGGTAAGTGAAGATCAAGTTTGTGACCATCTGAAGAACCTGAAAGTTCACAAGTCAATGGGACCCAATAGGATACACCCACAGGTACTGAGAGAATTGGCGGATGAGGCTGCTAAGCCACTCTCTATTGTG
The DNA here is from genome assembly GCA_013399015.1 of Galbula dea. Classification (NCBI taxonomy): domain Eukaryota; kingdom Metazoa; phylum Chordata; class Aves; order Piciformes; family Galbulidae; genus Galbula; species Galbula dea. The sequence continues at coordinate 31,529 of VWZX01007868.1, forward strand.
TTTCAAAAGTCTTGGCAGTCTGGTGAAATTTCCATTGACTGGAAAAGAGGAAAAATAACCCCTGTTTTTAAAAAGGGGAAGAAGGATGATCCAGCGAACTATAGGCCAGTCGGTCTCACTTCTGTACCTGGTAAGATCATGGAGCAGATCCTCATGGGGGAACTGCTGAGGCAGAAGAATAAGGAAGAGGTGATTGGGAATAATCAGCATGGCTTCTCCAAGGGTAAATTGTGCCTGATGAATTTGGTGGCCTTCTATGAAAAGGTCATGACATCAATAGACAGGGGAAGAGCAACTGACGTCATTTACCTGGACCATTAGATACTCTGCTTCTAGTTTTTACTTGAAGTTGAAAAATGAGTGTTGTCAAGAGATCTGTTTTCTCTCTTAGAAATGGCTATAGTAACAAACAATTAGATTTCTTACAAATCCAAACCACAAATTTAGCCTCCAGAAGTTGTTTCTTTTTGTCATTTCAGAAAACCTATTATTTCACTCTTCATATTGATGTATTTTATCTACTAATAAAGTTGGATAATGTCAAATGGATTTGTAAAAATCTTCTTGAGAAGATATTTTTCTAATAAACTTATCACTGTAATTTTGCCACTAAACAACCTCAATTTTCTTGCTGAAAATTCTCTCTTAAGTCTTTATTATGAACTCTAAGAGGTTGATGTGATACCATTTCTAATATACCTCTCCTGATATCTATGTCTGTCTTGGTTTCTCTGTGGAAACACCAAGGGAAAGAATGCAGAAGTTTGTACAGCTATAATGTGGCACATAGAGAAGAGTTTTGACTCTCCCCTTTCAGGAAGTATTAGCATAGTTAGAAAAATATTCACAAGGCGTGCACTAGTGCATGTTTATTGGCAGTTTCTAACCTCCATATAAAATAATTTTGGGCTTAATACTCAGCCTTTCTTTTTTCTCTCACCAAACTTCTATAAACAAATTGCAATTTCATCAAATAGATTGAGTTAACCAAACATGCCTTTCATGGCTCTTTAATTTCTTCACCTTCCTATAGATTAACAACAGCACACTGCCTGCTGTGTCTTATCTAGACAACACATTTTTTATTCTAGTTTTGAAATTCAACCAGACAAGTCATCAGGTTTCATAAGACCTGTGTCCCTTGACTGGGAGAACAAGGAGTGCTGAAAGAAGTCAAATTCTTGAAGGGTTCAAAGGGTAATGATTTAATTACATCTGAGAATATGAACATAATTCAAGTGAACTGGTTTAATATACATGCTGTGGGAACCGAGTAGTATAACTTGAAAAGTAACAAGCAGCAGCAGTAAGAAAACACCCTGTGTATGTGTCTGTGCATGCACACATTATGTAGCTATAAAAATCCTTCCAGTTCAGTGTATATCTTCCATATGTAAGTCTTCAGTTTTAATTTATGATTCCTTACTATTAGATACTGTATTAACTATATGGGCATCTTATAAGTTTGAGAAATATTTGCATTGCTATGTATGAAATGGCAGGAAGAAAGCTTTTGAAGGTTGTCCAGTGTGACTTGCCTTTTTTCTTCTTCAGTCTCCCAATGTTGTTTGATCTGAGCCAAAAACTAACTATGCTTTTCTGTCTACTTGAAGACTTTCTATTTCGTGTCAAAAGAAACACAGGCAACTCTACTAGATACAGCTAGATAACAGCTAGTTGCACTAGGTACAGTGATGAATTCCTTATGATATGGGGCACAGGCAACCTGAGAACACCCCAGTTTGTCTGATCTCAAAAGCTAAGCAGGGTTGGGCCTGGTTAGTACTTGGATGGGAGGTCTCTTGAGACTACTGCGTGCTGTAGGCTTTCCTACTGTGGCAGGGGGGTTGGATTAGATGATCTTTCGATGTCCCTTCCAAATCCTAACATTACCTGATTCTGTGATCTTTTGGAAGCAATGCGGTAATAAAAAATCACAGCCAGCTCTGTGATCTCTAGACAAATAAACTTCTGATGGGAACAACACTCCTCTCTGTGTACATGCCTGTGTTGGTGGTGTGTGTATGTAAAACATGTGAAAATATAAGAAGCCTTGGAGGATGACAATGTCCAAGTTGGTTAATACCAAGTGAAGAAGACAGATTTCCTGAAGGTGTTCTCTGGTATATAAAGCCTTAATCAGCTTTTTTTTTTTTGCTTCAGTCCATATTAACATTCACTGCTACAGTGACCTTGCAGATGGTCATTGCTTCACACAAACCAGCGGTGTAGCAACACTGATGGACCACAACACAGAAATTGCCACCATTTGAGTAAGTTAGTACTTACCTATGAACTACACTGGAGAAAAAAGATTCCTTGATACTTCTAACCTGCCTCACAAAAATCAATTAAAATAGCTGTAGTACTTAGTTTGTAAAAGAAAAAAATAACACAAAAACCTCTTAGATTGAAGGATGAACACCTTGTAGAAAAAATGTTCAGAATTACACATGATTTATGTAGGTTTGTTATGAATAGTGGTATAAACTTTTATAGCATGGGCAATCAAGTATATGCTATGACACTCTACACTATAGGAAATGAAGAATCAATGTTCATACAGAAGTTGCAGATCTGTCTCTATCCTTGTGCTTGACTTTGGGATCTGAATTTCTTAGCAGCAGACTAATAATGATACATGAGAATTATATTCTTTCCAATAATCTTTGAGGTGATGAAAACACACTTGTACAGAGCTGCACATATGTTCATACACATAGAGAAACACACTGTTAGTGTGATCAAGTCAGCAAAGGACTTGCTAATGAAGTGCACATGTAAAGTAGTAGTTAAGGTTCCTGTAATAACGTGGCATAGATTACTGTTGGTTTTGATGTTTGGGGCTTTTTTGGATGGTATAAAATAATTTAATTGAAGTCAATGACCAAATGTAAAGTACAGAAGCACACACTGGGCTGTGTTGAGACACCACACAATCCAGAAGATTCATCCTATTTTATACAAAATTGTGCAGAAAATGTTCCATGTAAGACTCCACCTCCTTGGTGATATCACTGATAGCTCTGCCTCCTCAGGTTTTGGTTTATTTTCTGTAAGGACAGTTTCGTATGATGAATGTCAAATAAGCATAGAAATTTTCTGGTCCCAAACTAAATATGAATAAAAGCCAACAGTCCAATAAGGAACACAATGTTAAAAAAAGGTAGAGATGAAAAAGGAATTTTTACAAAGTCATGCCAAGTCATAATGGTTGTATAAACACCAGGCTGGACTATAGCTTGCAGCCTTCATATTCATTCTTATTTTTACTTGTCCGTTATATAATAGTTGCTAGTGGTTTCATACAAGTCTATTTTTCCAGTCCTTTATATGCAGGATTTTCTTTTGCTCACTGAAGTAAACATCATTACCTTTACCTTGGCCTTTGAAAATTCTTTTACATAAAGGGTTTTGTAGAAAAAGTGTTGATGGAATAAAAAAAGAATCTGTGAACTAAACCGTACTTTGTAAGTAACAATTTTTAAAACTTTCTGCTCTGGGGCAATAGTAATCACAAGTTATTACTATTATGTAGAAATGAACTGCAGTATAACAACAGGACACAAAAGCTCCAGCACAGACTATCCAAACAGAGATTGTGCAGGCTGCAAATTCTTTCAGATAGAACAGCTACTGAGAATTTTGTATCTGGCTTCCAAGATGCCGCCTCCTGTTCTAACAGTACCTTACACCTAGCATAAACATCCTCATTTTGACATTCTTTCTGCCTCCATAGTTTGAGATAGCAGCTTCTTTCAAATGGGTCAACTAAGAGCAAAGAAAGCAATTAAAAATAAATAGGTTTTGATGTTTCATTCCTTTACCATTGAGATAACACTTAAATTAGAAAATGCTTTTCTGGCTGTAATATCATAGATAAAGGAGACACCACCATGAAAGACAACAAATACATTTTTTGTGTTGCACTTTACTTTTCTACAGCTTGAAGCAATCTCTAAAGAATAAAAGCACAGGTATGGGAAATCAACTCAGAGAAATGCAGTTTGTTGTTTTATTTTTTTTCTAAAGCACCTGTCAAAACATCTAGTTTCAAGAGATTACTTTTGCTTTTAACACATATCCACTTTCTAAGAATAAAATTGATCAAATCTCAGTTACTCCTGAGTTTCCAAGTTGCAGATCAATTGTATTGTAAAGAAAGATATTTCAGATATATTTGAGCTGGCTTGGATCTAGAAGGGAATTTACTTGTTTTATATGGTACTGTACTGAATTGACTCAGACTTGTGCTAACTCACTTGTCACTTTCTTTTGTAGTATGATCATTTTACTTTGTAGATAAAAGAATGTAGGACATAAAGAGTATGTGCCAGTCAGTCTGGACCATCCCTTTAGGTTAACATTGGTTACCCCTGACTGCAGCTGTTAATTTTAGTACTTTTACAGTCTCATGAATCATAAACCCCATAAAGGCAATTTGTGTTCAAAAGAGTTGTTAAATTCTATGTCTCTTCCTTATTCCATTCTTCTTAACTTGTTTTTCTCCTAATGGTGACAATATATATATTCCTATAATATGTACTGAACAAAATGATATCATGAGTGAGAAAGGGTGGAGAGACAGCTCATTTTGCACCAGTGCACTATGGACTGCCGTAATTTTTGACATATGCTGCATCATCAGAAGATGTGCAGGACCCAAATAACTCATAGCTATACAATAATCAGCTTCCAAAGAGTCTTAAGCCCTGGAAAAAATCCTAAAATTGTCTTTGTATTTAGATGTAAGACTACAAGACATACTTTGAAGTTACAAGTTCCAGGGTATGCATTATTATTTTTGGCTGAAACTAGCTAATGAAAATATTGCATGTTATTGTTACATCCCATGTGAAAATATAAGATATTCTTCCATTTTAAGATTTGCAATGCTGGTAGCTAAATTGTAGCAATCCATCTAGTAGAGATTTTTCAAGATTTTATGAATTTTGCTGTAATTATAACATATGATCAAAGAAACAATGTGGAATATCTTGACCTGACATATGACCATGGTCCAGCTAGCATCTTGAATAATGCTTCCAACTTTGCCTGCCTCTATATAAAAATCTAATATTCCAGGAAATCCAAAGCAAGTCCATATCATTGAAGAAAATTATGTAATGGCTTCTGTTCTGCAAGTCTCTGAAACAATTAAGAATAGTCTGGAAACAACTGATTATTTTAGAAGAAGTACAGAGTTGTTAGTACCATTCAAGAATTTTTTTTGCAATACAGAAACTAGAAGTCATCCAAAAAAATCATCCAGTAAGAGGAAAAGAAGAGGGAGACAGCATTCTCATAAGACATAATTAAAAAAATAAAACTCGTTACTATATGATACTGTGGATGACAAAAAAACAGTTTTAGACAAATTAATGGAAATGTCTAGCAGACATTATTTAGCAAAAAGATGTGAGTTCATCTAGTTCAGGAAAACTTCAGGATGCAATTAGTTGGAAACTGGTAGGGTAACCCTAAGAAAGTGTCCCTGGGTTCTTGCCATGCTTTTACATGCTTTCTGAAAGCATCTAGTGAACTTCATACTGATCTAGATAAATTTTTTGTATGATGCAGCATAACATTTTCATTGTAAAAGAATACTTATTTTTGTAGTGCTACTATTTGCCTAACAAGTAAGTTTTAAAAACCTAACTCTAAATAGAAGGTGCTTTAGGGAGAAAGCTAATCACGGTTCAGAAAATAATATGCAGTCTGTTTCTCCACATTTTCCCTACTCTCTGTACTGCAGAAATAATCTCCAGTAGCAAATGTAAGATGAACTAACAGCCTCTGTTTTCAGAAAACATTTTATAAAGTGGCACCATAACACCAGCCAGGTGAAGTAGTTTATCTAATGTTAATTCCTAATTTTAGTAGTACATTGGTAGGAAAAAATTGAGTGTCATGTTATTAAGAATGTATCTCTTCAATGCATGATAGGAGATATCAGTCACTTTATACTCGTATTGAGCAGTTGCTCAGCTACTTCCAAATAGCTGAGGTCAGTGGACTATCTCCAGATGGGTCTTGTAAGTGGTTTGGATTAACTAGAAAAAAGATACGCAAAGCTTTCATAGAAGTCTATTCTTTTCTGTCTACTCTTGCTCCAACGGAGCCTTCAAAATTGAGGCCCAGACCTCTGTTGTTTGCAGCTCTCTTTTGCTCCAAGGCTGCCATGGGTCAAGATTTTATTCTGCTTTGAGACAAAAGAAAAATGACACAAGACTTCATACATACCTTGGTACACATAGAACGGAAAATTTTTTCAAACTGATTTGAGTAAAAGATGTCTAAAAATAGCTGCGTTCCAAGTTTTTTTCTTGAATTCAAGTGTGAATTCGTTGCTTTGTTCTAGAAGTACAGCTCACTCCTTGGTTCAAGAAAATCTTGATACAGAAATGCTTGCAGAGCAAATGCATGCTACAAAACAAAATATGGGCCATGGGAATTTTTTTCAGTATTAAAGCTGTAAAGTTGTAATATCTTCACAGAGTTGGTGAGTTGCCCTCTCACATGTAATATTTTTGACAATTAAAAACTACCCAAGAAGACAAAAAATCTTGAAAGAAACATGGATTATTGCAATTGGAAAAAAGAATATATCTTTTAATGAACTCTTCCACTTTTCAATAAAGAAATACACTGATAGATCTTCTGGGTGATATATTTTAAGACTTTATTTTTATTACTGCTCTTTGCACAAAACAAGGAAGTTCAACTATACGAGGGTTTTTATCTCTGCTAGGGACTTGGAAGCATCACCAGAGGTATCTAAAATGTGGATAATTTTCAGAGAGGTTGATAAATACTACAGTGCATTTAGACAATGGAGGCAGGAGCAGAATGCAGAAAACCTCATGCGAACAAGTTAGGTCTTTCTTATGACCTCCCTGTAGAAGATGATATGACAGAAAGACTATAGCCTTCTTTTACTGCAAACTGCTTTTGTAGCTAAAATGAAAAGCTTACCTTGTGAGGATTGTGGTTCAAATAAAATGGAGGGGGCACAGTGCAATTTATATACATCCCACTTCCTCAAAATTATCTATCTGTATTCACATCTATTAGTAAAACAGAAATTTCTAATCAGTTTTTAAATGTTGTTCCCTTTCTACAGTATATGGATCTGAAGTGTCATAATTGCCCATTCCGGCTTTTTTCAATGTGCATCTGCAAACTGCATTACTTAAATCACTACAAGAAGTTAACTGAAATTCTCTTGGGCATTTGCTTTTTATTTTGTATTTGCAAGTGCAAATTTTGGTCAATGAAAGCACTTCATTTAATGTCCAGGTGGAAGGTGCAAAGAATGCATTGACCAGATGGAGTTTTCACAGAGGGAGGGCCCATCTTCATGTCAGATATTCTTTCCAGAATGCAAAGGACCAGAGTATGTTAGGAGTTGGAAGAGATCTCAAAAGATCTTCTAGTCCAACCCCCCCACCAGAGCAGGATTTTCTAAGACTAGATCACAACAAAGCTTCCCTGACTGGGAATTGAACCAGGGTGCAGGTGGTGACAGAGCTGAATCCTAACCACTAGACCACCTCCTCATGAATCTAACATATCTTAAAATACATAATGCTAAGACATAGCCAATAATCTTTGGAACCTTTTGCCTTAGGGACCTGCCTGGGTATAGTCCAGCACATGACTGTTTAGTTTTTTTCCCCTTCTAAAAGAAAGGTTATAAGTAACTTCAGATGTGATTCAACTTCTCAGTCACACCTTGCACCATCCAACAGATAGGGCAAAGGCCAGAATCTGCACTCTCTCTAGGGTCTGTAGTTTTAGGCTGTATGACTTATAAAGAGGTATTTTTGCCCAGCTTCACATGCAAAAACAGATACCACTTTTGCACAAAAAGTACATCAATAGCTGTTTCATGGTTTGTTAATATGCACACAAATTTTTGATTTTGAGGTATTCAAATGTGTTTTCATTCATTTTAGTGTCAGAATCAGAAAGGCATTAATATTTAACCTACTGCAATGCTTTCCATAAAAATATGACAATTTCCCTTAGAGCAAAGGATATTTCATATAAATTGCTATGAAGTTAAATGTTCATGGATTAACTCTGACAAAAATCCCCTTTTAAATTGATTGGACTCACCTACTAAGTACAAAAATAAGAATTCTTGATCCTTCAATTTCGGTGAAAGTGAGAGTACTTCAGGAAAAGATCTGGATATAGCAAATGCAACTGGATACTGGCTTGTTTAATCTCTTACCATATTTAAAGCTTAGCCATAGCTGTCTGCTGTAGATCTGCAAAGAAAGCATTTGAAATTACAACAAATGTGATTGGATTTGGAATGAGTTGACCCTGAAAATATCTGCTTAATCTTTTCTTGGCTTTCATCAACAAATCAGTTCCTGTTATGCAATAAGCCTTCAGAGTAATCAACTAGGATTTCATTTGGTGACGGCAAATATGCCATATGGGAAAAAAAAAAGAGTATTTAGTGTGCAGTTCTTAGGCTGTACTATGTAAGTTGCCCTTATGGTTTCCTTTTTTATACTGTACTGGCATACAGGATGTGTAGTTCTGAGTCTTTGTTATTTACAACAGGGTATTTTGGTAGCTTTCGTTTATTTTTTTTCTCTTTATCTAGCTATGTATCAATCTATCTATCATCTATTTATGTATCTATCTCTACTTACGTAGAGCAATTTTCTTGTGTTCCTTTTCTGGAGTGCTCCCCTTGCTTGTTTCCGTATGTGATTTTCTTTTCAAAGTAATCTCACATCTTACAGCACTGTGGAAAGGGACCTGGGTGTCCTGGTTGATGGCAGACTGAATGTGAGTCAATAGTGTGCTCTGGCAGCCAGGAGGGACAACCGTATACTGGGGTGTATTAAGAACAACATTGCCAGCTGATCAAAGGAGGTGATTGTCCCACTCTACTCTGCACTGGTGCAGCCAAACCTTGAGTACTGTGTGCAGTTTTGGGTGCCACGGTATAGAAAAAATATCAAGCTATTGGAAAATGTCCAGAGAAGGGCTACGAAGATGGTGAAGGGTCTGGAGGGGAAGCCCTATGAAGAGCGGCTGAGGTCACTTGGCTTGTTCAGTCTGGAATAGGGAAGGCTGAGGGGAGACTTTACTTCTGTCATCAGCATCCTCATGAAGGGTTGCAGAGCGGCAGACACTGATCTCTTCAGTCTTGTAGATAGTGATAGGATTAGAGGAAATAGTATAAAATTGAGTCAGGGGAGATTTAGGCTAGACATCATGAAAAAGTTTCAAAAGTTTTTAGGCTCTGGAACACCTTCCCCAAGGAGGTGGTCACAGCACCAAGCCTATCAGAGTTCAAGAGGTGCTCGGACATTGTTCTCAGGCTTATGGTGTTATTCTTGGGGTATCCTGCACAGGGTTGGGTGCTGAACTAGATGATAATTGTGGGTCCCTTCCAGTTTGGAGTATTCTATGATTCTGTGAAATCTGCAGGAAGTATGATCCTACCCATCGATTTTGGGAGAATCACTTCCCTGTTACAGAGCTACTGTTTTTCAGCATAATGGCAACAGATGAGCTGTATTTTTAAATAGAAATAGAGTAAGTAAGGAAAGACTAACAGCACTGTGTTTTCACTAGGAAAAAAGGCTTTAAGTAAAAGCATATAGTTTAAAATAATATTAATTCTTATAGGATAGCCAAAGGAAGGGAGGAATTTGCAAAGATAAATTTCAGAAAAATCTATCTTCCTGCCAAGACATTTATATCACACTCAGGAGTCATCTTGATCATGTCCCTAAACTCTGACCCTCCTTGTAAGATGTCTGTAACCCTAGAATAATAGCAACTTGTTTAACAAGTTAGCAGAGGTTACCTATTATATACAGATATAAACAGAAGAACATTGGTAGCTGTGTGGGTAGAAAAGCAACTACATCTCTCTTCTGTTGGGATGCTGGGGTATTGCAAATTGATATGTATCAAACCTTTCTAGCTAAAAAAATTTGTCATTGAGCAGCTTTTCTTGATAGTAGATTATGTAGGAACAAGTATATGTAAAATTAACCTAGAAAGGAATTTTGTTATTTAATTGAAAAATCTGGTCTCAAACTTTAGGGTGCAACTTTATTATGAACTAGCAGTAAGTTGTCAAGATATTTTCCTGACGTACAGCAAAGTGCGTGGTGTGCAAGATGAGGTATGAACTTTTCTCTTTTACAAGTTTTTGTGTATTATGCTTTACCTTCAGTTGCTAGTTAGAGCTTTTGAAAATTTGAACAGTCTAGACGACAGATATGAGCCATTGATATGTCTATTCTGGCCATTGATATGTCTATAGAAGTGACTTATTCTCTACTTTCAGAAGGCTGTTGAAGATATTTCCTGAGTAACTTCCATATATATGTATTTATGAAGTAATACAAATATATATATTTTATTTGAAAATTGTAAAGACTTCAGTGATGTGAATGTTCACATATTTCTTGACAAGAATATTATTTTAATCCAACTTAATTTTCTTTTTCCTGCAGCTTTTCAGGAACATGTCTTACATGCAGCCTCTGCTACCTTCTTGAATTGTGAAGTCCCAACAGTTAAAATAACTGTTAAGTTGCCAGACTTATCTTCATATGTTTCTCACAACACAGTGAGAAAGACTTCTTAAAGTGGAAGCTTTATTTTCCAGTAGCCAGACTATGAACTGACATTTAAAAAATTAAGTTCTGGACATTGGTGGTTAGGAGAAAAGTTGAAAACATAAACCAAGCTAAGCTGACAAATTAGAAAAGCTTAAACTTGTAATTAAAAATAGAAAAAAGTAAAAATATGTACGGTGATTATGACAAGACCTAAATTACAGGCCTCAAACTAAAGTTGACTTATGAGTGAATCTCCCAATTAGCTGAAGCCTGAGCAGTAGGCCCTGAACCAGAGTTGGTCTCCAGATAAGCTTCCCAGCCAAATGTTCATGACATGAGTATATAAATGTTAGAGAACTAGGCATGGTCATTAGCGAAAGTTGTAGCTTAGATTGCATACAGCTATTAGTGAAGGTAAAATGTCCTGAGAATGTATCTATCTATCCTGGCTCATCACAAGAATGTGTTCCTGTTTTCTTGCTTATGCCATGAGATCAGACCAGCTTGGTGGTCTTGCTTGGGAACAGGCAGTCAAAGACAAATTCATAAGGGAAACTACCTTGGTTCCTTCCTGAGCCCTGGCCAGGATCCAGGTGAAACCAGCCAGGACAATAAAACTGGATGTTCCACTTTTGAAGTCATGTAAGCTGGTTTATTCAACAATATAAAACCTAGACCCTCATACAGTGACTGTGGAGACCTCACCTATGAGTGGACAGACTGTGTAGAGCATCCCAGTTGCCAGGAAAGGTTCTCCAAATCCTCACTGTAACTGGGTCTCCTCTGCAACTGCCGATCTGGATGATGATAAAGTATTATGGCAAATGATGATCTAACTTGCTTAATCACTGCAGCTAGTTCTGTGTAGTAATGATTAGGTGCATTGCCTCATTTTGTCCTGTTCTTTCTGTGTCATCTTACTTATCTTTCCACTTTAAATGCAGGTAAAGCTAAGCTCGTTTCTTTAACTTGGTGTCTGCGTCCTTTGTGCTGACCCTGTCTGTTAGCAAAACAATATGGTCACGTGTAAATTCAAACAAATTACTTTATTCTTTCCTTCTCTACCCTAATTTTGTATTACCTGTTTAAATAAGTCCAAGGAATCTTTACTAATGGATTTGCCTAGCAGACAATATATGTATCACTACAATACAATTATATCCTCTAGCAACTGTATACATAACTCTTTGATCAATCTATTGTAAATATCATAAAAACTACAACTTTTCCTTTTTTTTGCAAAGAAAGACTTGCATTATTTTTCAGTCAAGCAGGAATTCTCTCTCTCTGCACAGTAATAAGATGTGCCAATTTTCAGTTGCCTCTGTTTATTGAAAGAATAAACAGAGATCTTTCCAACAGTTCTATACAAATCATGGTTGTCTTGTAGTTAATGTTACATTCTCTTGGAATTATGGAATGTTAATGGAAGTATTTCTCAGATAAAACAGTAAACTCGAACTTATATGTGAACTATTCTGAGGTCTTTCCACATTACTTGTACTATCTTTTACATGTTTTTCTGGGCAGGATTCATTACAAAGTCAGATGAGTTTAGACTTGATTTTTGTGATTTTTTTCTCTTTTTTTTTCCTTTTTTTAATATGTATCTCACCATAGTCAAGAAATGTGGTCATGATCCTTCCATATAATTAAAACCAGGGAATGAATTGAAGGTTCATTTGTAACTGTAAATAATTAAGTTTTCCATTTAATATCTTTCAAGATTTAGAGATGTGTATGTTTTCCTAGTTTTGCTGAAAATGACAGTATTTATTATGTTAGTGAAGATATTTTTATTGCTTAATATTATTTAATAATATTATTTAATATCTTTACAAATTCTCCATATGAATAGTAAAATAATATGGAAAATATCTCCTGTTTACTTGCTTTCACAAAAAGGTGGAATGTAAAATTTTTGCTATACATTAAATAAATTTTAGTTTCCCTGTTAAATCCCATGTAATGCTTGCAAAAATCTGTCTGATGACTCACTGAACAGACAAAGGTCTCTTTTATTCTTTCACCCTTTCCAGTTGGAAGTGCTTTTAAGTTCTGTTCTCTTTGATTTCAGGAAAATGGTCACAACATTTTATAAGAGAACATTCCAAACACATACAGAATTCTAAAGGGTTTTGGTTGTCTGCATGTGAATGTGGACGTGCATGTGGAAACTCCTGTGTAACACAAAATTGTTTAGAATTTGTTCATATCTGTAAATAGAAATTGCTATCTTCAATGTCAATTTTCTCAAGTCAACAGGTGCTGACCAACAGGACCATGAACATTAAGACCTCACATAAATACATAGACAGCCAGGTCCTCAAGACTATTTATGGAGGTCTCAACTGTGTGATTTTTTTCAGATTAAATTCCATGTTAAATAACAGTGGGTTTTTTTCAGACTTTCATTGCTGCTTGGAATTTCCAGAGCAGGGACATAGTTAACTTCTGTGAACATATATATAAGATAGCAGCATGACCAATAAAATGTGACGCTCTTCTTGCAACTACTTCCACTTGCATTAATACTGACATAAGTTGCTAAGATGCTATTTGTGTTATGCTATTTGTGTTTTAGAAGCGGCAAGTGATCAAAAGAGTGCCTAAGTAACTTTTAATGCTTTTACTCTCAGCAAGTGAAAGAACTTTCAAGAGAAGATAGCGTTTTGAGGACACTGAAGATTTTATTCCAGTTTCCCTAAACCCCCCTCATCTCCTCAAATATAGGGTCTCTTCAACTGTTCTTTAGCAAGTACTAAGTAAAAGGGATATTCCCAAAACCTTGGGCAAATTTCTTCTGTTGATGGAGGGACTGGAATTTGAAATGTCTGTTTCTGGACACTGCTGGATGTTTCACATGTTTGTGCATGCATGAGCTAGCTCTTGGAAGTGAAGACTTCTGATGGATAAACTTTTTTCTTTGGGAATATCTCAGAATTTAATGAAGTGAAAAAAAAAGAAACTTTGTCTCCAAAATGTATTCAAAATGTAATATCTAAATTGGTATTTCTAATTAATCTAGTATCACCCACTTTTCTTGATGATATTTAATGTTTAATATCTACATATAATTGTTATTACATTACTAAAATCTACATATAATTGTTAAATAACATAATATACCTTTGTGGATATTTTAGGTATTGTGGTTTACACTTTCAGAGCAGTATTAATAGGATCATAGGATCATAGGATTGTGAGAGTTGGAAGGGATCTCAAAGATCATCCAGTTCCAAAACCCCTGCCTGGCACGGACACCATCCACTAGATCAGGTTACCCAGGGGCCCATCAAGCCTTCTCTTAAAAGCTTCCAGGGATGAGGCTTCCACAACCTCTCTGGGCAACCTGTTCCACTGCCTCAACACCCTCACAGTGAACAACTTCTTCCTAAAGTCTAATCTAAATCTATTCTCCTCTAGCTTGCATCCATTCCCCTAGTCCTATCACTAACTGACCTCCTAAAAAGTCCCTCACCATCTTTCTTGTAGGCCCTTTTCAGATACTGAAAGGCTACAATAAGGTCCCCTCGGAGCCTTCTCCTCTGCAGACTGAACAATCCCAACTCTCTCAGTCTGTCCTCGTAGGAGAGGTGCTCCAGTCCTNCCTCAGGGCTGCTCTCAAGCCAGTTCCCACCCAGACTGTATCGGTGCTTGGGATTGCTCCAACTCAGATGTAGGACCTTGCACTTGGTCTTGTTGAACTTCATGAGGCTGGCATGGGCCCACCTCTCCAGCCTGTCCAGGTCCCTCAGGATGGCATCCTTCCCCTCCAGCGTATCAACAGTTCCACACAGCTTGGTGTCGTCAACAAACTTGCTGAGGGAGCACTCAATGTCACTGTCCATGTCTCTGACCGAGATGTTGAACAAGACTGGTCCCAGTACTGATCCTTGAGGGACTCCTCTTGTCACTGGTCTCCATTTGGACATGGACCCATTGACCACCACTCTTTGAGTGTGGCCATCAAGCCAGTTCTGTATCCAACGAGTGGTCCATCCATTGAATCCATATTCCACTAGCTTGGAGACCAGGATGTCGTACGGGACAGTGTCAAAGGCTTTGCTCAGGTCCAGGTAAATGACGTCAGTTGCTCTTCCACTGTCTACTGATGTCGTAACCTCTTCGTAGAAGGCCACCAGATTTGTCAGGCATGATTTACCCTTGGTGAAGCCATGTTGATTATTCCCAATCACCTCTTCCTTATTCTTCTGCCTCGGCAGTTCCCCCTTGAGGATCTGCTCCATGATCTTACCAGGTACAGAAGTGAGACTGACTGGCCTATAGTTCGCTGGATCATCCTTCTTCCCCTTTTTAAAAACAGGGGTTATTTTTCCTCTTTTCCAGTCAGTGGGAATTTCTCCAGACTGCCATGACTTCTGAAACACGATAGAAAGTGGCTTAGCAGCCTCATCCACCAATTCTCTCAGTACCAATGTGTGTATCATAGTGGAAAGAACCCATATTTAAAAAATCTGGGTCGATGGTACAAATCCTAGGGATATAAGACTACTCCAGATTACTAGTAGATGTGTCCTGTGGTAGAGAAATTTTAGCATCTCAATTAGGTAACAGTTCAGGAGAACTGCTAAGCCTTCAGCAAGACACTAGCATGAGAAAATAAAATGTCTTTGTGATTTTTTATGTATGTACTAATTGAGATAAATCACTTGAGCTGGTGTAGTCACAGAATCACAGAATCACAGGGCATCTACCACTATCTATTGGTCAGTATAGAGAAAGAACACTGGCCACCTTTCCTGCTGAGCAATATCTATAGTCAGTTGGATGGCTTTCAGCTCTGCAAACTGACTTGATTCACCTTTTCCTTCAGCAGCTTTGGACCCTTGTTATGTAGCACTTTACACAGCAGCCTTCCACCTTTGATGTTTTCCCACAAAGCAGCAGGAGCCATCAGTGAACAGGGCATATTGCTTCTTGTCTGCTAGTTTGTTATATGGTGGGGGCACTTCAGCACACATTACCTCCTCTTCTAGTGACATCCTAAAACTTTTACCCTTTGGCCTGTTTGTGATCTCTTCCAAGATAACTGGACAGTTAGGGTTCCCTATTCAAGCTTGCTGCGTGATCATTGCAACCCACTTATTCCCCCTGACATCAGTTGCATGGTGTGTCAAGAAGACCTTCCCTTTGAACGTCCAGCCCAGCACTGACAGTCAGAGTGCAGCAGGAGCTGTGCTTCAGTACCAAGCACTTCCAAGGCAGCTCAAACTCCATACACTGCCAATATACCTTTAACACTTGGAATATAGTTGGCCTTCAACTCTACCTGTCTCTGACTCCAAAATCCTAGAGGACAACTTTGGGTCTCCCCAGTGCTCTCTGCCAGAGGCTCCAGGTAGGATCATTCTTCATGGCTGCAGTGTAGAGCACATTTCTAATGTCTTGTCCTGCCTGGACTGGACTGAGGGTTACTGCATGTCCAATCTCCTGTTTGATTTATTCAAAAGCTTGAGGCTGCTCAGGGCCTCATTCAAAATCATTCCTCTTCTGAGGCACATGATAGAAAGGGCTCACAGTCAGGCTGTAGTCTGGGATGTGCATCCTTTAGAAACCCACAACCCCCCAAAATGTCCTGTACTTCCTTTTTCTTGGTGGGCAGACATATAGCTGCTGTTGTGTTAACCACATCCATTGGGATCTAGTGATACCCTTCTTACTATTTTATCCCAAAAAAATGGATTTCCTGCAGGCTTTGGCCTTTGTCCTTGCTTATGTCTGGCTTTTGTGCTGTTAATATTTCTGTGGGGAAAGCCATTCAGCACTTGTTCAGGGGTGAAGTTTAAAAGAGTTTAAGGTAACCACTGCTCTAGGTGCTTGCCCATACTCTCCCACACACCCTGCCTTAGGCCACATCTCTGGGTGGTATTCTTGGAAAAATTACCCCTTTGCTAGCCAAAACTAGGACATTGTCATAATAAACTGTTGTGAGAACTGTGAATAGATTCAGTTTTGTAAAGAAGGAACATTGGATCTTGTTCATATGTGGAAAGCTTTTCCCAAAGCAAGTATATCTATTGATTGAGAAAGAGTGTTTGGTGCAAAACGGAACACAGCTGAAGAAGTTCCTGGGATATATTAGGTAGTAAGAACAAGGATAATTTGGTATGGGTCAAAACTGGACCAACATATGACTTTACTGTAGTTAGAATAATTTGAGCATTCACATCCATAAGTTGATAATGCAATGACCTGTAGGCCTTGCAAGCTTGAGCTCGGAACCAACCTTAAGCTGGCCGGAACCTGCTATATGTGCCTCTAGCTGAACCTACCTGAACCTGCAGCTGAGGACAGCTTCCCATAGCACCTTACATTAGTAGAAGGTATATTTGTGATGAAGATTTCCAAGTGTCTGCCTTGTATGTTGCTGTAGATCATTTTGCAGAAATTTGGAAGAAAACATGAACTCCTGGCTTCTGTATCCAGTGACTTCAGACACACATTCCCATGACTCTAGACCCAGCTGGTACATTGTGTCCCCACACACATACTGAGCCCAAGATGGTAATTCTTCCTCTGGTAATTGCCAACTGCATCTCTAATAAGTGAAGAAGCCAAAGCCAGGAAAGCATGAAATTCCAGCAGAAAAGAACATGAAGCATAAGATTTTGTGTGGTTGTTGGACCTCAGACAGAACTGTGATAAAAAAAGACTATGCAGAGCACAGATCTAATCCATGCTACTGCTTAATCATTCTGTGAATACCCTTTTACACAGCTATTTGTGTTGCTCTTCATTTCTGCTTTCACAATATCTGATGATTTGTTCATGTTGTCAATGCAGCCTATGTTACTGTGTGGAGGCTTCACTACCATGACTGCAGAGGGGGCTTAGAAAGGCAACTGAACATAGATTCAAGGTTTATTACATTTGCTGAAAACTGTTTAATTGATCAATGTATTAACACCATTTTATTTGTAATAACTCAGTTATATTGGTAAAGTAGATTAGTAAGTGAAGATTAAAATAGTAACTTCTAGAAATACTTTAAAATCTTTCAAAATTCCCCTCCAACATTTATGCTTTATAGATGTGCTGGGAAGGTGTCAGAGATCTGCTTAAGTTTTTTTACAAGTCTATTTCAGAATCAAAAATGATGCCTCTGAACCCATACAGGCAGCAGAAATACAAAAATACAAATATTTGAAGCCAAATGACTTTATAATGCTGAAGCCAACTTCTGAGTGCCTGACATGTGCAACCACTATTTAGGTTACAACATCAATAGAGCAGCACATAATTTAATGCTGAGGGATTCCATCACAAAATGAAAGCAATCCTGAATGAATCTTGAGAGATTAACTGACAGCTTGAATGATGAAAGATGGCATTTTCAGCCTACAAAAGCTTAAGATGAAACAAATGTAATATGATAGCATTTCAGAATACAAAAATGTTGCTATGGCAACTGTATCCTTTCCATTGGCTCTTCTTTCCAAGAAATGCTGTATGTGGGTGCATGCAGAATTGCATGCATGGTACAGAGAACAGAGAAGAATTTTAATCATGATTCACAAGAAAACTTGCTGCAAAAATGATCTTTTGTACAAAGAAGTGAGTGGCTTTGAACAACTGCTAGATATTCCAATGAAACAGATGTAAGAAAAGATTTCTCTGTAAGCTTTTTAACTTCAGCCATAAGTGATTTTCCTTTGTTCTGAAACACTATATTAAAAATAACTCCTTTGCCTTGGTTCCATGGGAGACTGTTACTGACTGTAAAAAAAACTACAAGGTGACCTGTTATTTTTTTAATACTAGGGCAGCATATGAGTTGATAGGGAGTGTGAGACAAGAAAAAAACCAACATCTTTAAAGTTTGCTTTTCATATCATCAAGGACAAGGTGCAAATCTTGAAACGTGATAGAAACACGTAAGACAGCACTAAGGTAAACAGCCTGAGGCAATACAGACTTGTGTCAGCATTTCTGGGTCAGGATGGGTACACAATTATTTGCGAACAGAGAGAACTCCGTAGTATGTCAGAGACTCAGAATCCTGTAAGAATATAATCAAATGGTGGAGATACTCACAAAAAAAAATAAATAAATAAAACCTAGCACTTAGCCCTAGTTTTCAACTTTTAATTAAAACATCATGCTTATTCTAAGGCCCATTTTTAAGACAAAATTCCCTAACTTGGTTTACTGATGAACTCATTACCAAATTTTAAAAATCATTTTTCTGCTCCCTCACCATGTTAACACATGCCTAGCCATGCGGTATCACATCTGTTCAGTATTCTGCCACAAACAGTTGACAATGCTAGGTGGTCTAGGAGAGAAGATGCAAAATTCCATTTTTATTTGTAAGAGAATCTGCACATTTATTCAGCCTCAAGTTTCCAGTTTATCTTTCTAACTTATATAAATCATTATGAATCATGTGGTTTATTTTTTTTTCCAACTTTTGCCCTAAGCCTGAATAGTCTTTCTAGAAGTGGAAATATTTTATCCCTCTTTAAACCTTCCAAGGCTCTTTATCTCTACTTCTTTCTGTGCTGTATAGAAATAAACAAGCAGAAAGAGGAAGCATCAAGGAACAGAGTGGCCTGCTTTGTCATGTCCTTGACACTAATTGGGAGATCCATCCAAGAGGCACCACTGGTCTGAAATCGGAACACTTACATTTTGCTTTGTTAAACCTGTATTTTCTCTCAGCCTTTGGAGCACGGAGGATGGGGAGGTCTCTGAATGAACAAAGTGACAAGTATTGTGTGGCATTATAGAATTTGCAGCAAGTGAACTCCAAAGTGCATGAAAAGAATAATAGTGCAGTCACACATATATATGTGTTTGTGTGTCTGTATGTGTATATATATTTCTCTATGTGTATGCTAGGTTACATGATAAAGCTCATCTAAACACCCAAAAAAGGAGCACAGAGAGACAATAGCTGTGGGGCATTGAAGCAACACCTTTCTAGACTACTCCCAGGCCCATCCCAGGAGGCATCAGCCCTTTACAGGCCCATCCACTCAAGCTTAGAGGAGCACTGGGAGAACAGCAGGTGGGAACCCAAATTACAGACCCCCATATCTTCTGTGGGCCCCTCCCAGGGCTGCCCCAGAAGAACTTCAGTGACGCAACAAAGTGTGAAAGCCTCCACCACCAGCCACTGGAAGCAGCCCCTAGATCACATTTCAGAGTGAGCAGTAGTTTGCTGCCTGGGGTGGGGAACACATTATGAGATAACGGGGGAAGAACATTTTGGGATTGCATAGGATTTATTATGGGATATTTAGGGAATGAGATAGCAGCAGGCTGAGGCCCTCAGCACTGTCTATATGTATGTGAGTCCTCTGAGTGCCTCTCTGATCCATGTGGTGGAATGTGTATATAGGCATCTGCTTGCTTGGAATGCATCTCCAGTCTCATACGTTTGGATTGAGGGATGTGGAGCTCAGCTGCCCCACCTCTCCCATGCTCTTAGATCCAGCTTGATATAATTTTTCTCTAACAGCATATATACAAAATTTTAAATACACACATATATGCAGGGTAAGCCAGTACAAGAATGTGTTAAAGCTAATTGCAGTACTGCAGGGATCAGTAATTTTAGATTATACTGTGTGTTGTCACCTTCACCACAGAGGCTGAGTTGTTACACTAGATCATCCTGTGTCTTTGAAAGATATTATTTCACTAGTAACAGAGATACTAACTCAGACTGTAATAGTAAAATTCTTTTTGGTCATTAGATGATTTCTCAGAGAAATCCACAGACACATTCCTGAGAATGAGAAAAACACTACCAAACCATCAAGTTGCTTGCAACACTTCACTTGAAGAAAAGGCAGACAGTGGGATGTTGGCTACATAAGTCAGAGGTGTTGAGCAAAAGAGTCATGTGACTCCAATTACTTCTTTTCATTGGAAATACCCATCACTTGAAAAAAAAAAAAATCTTTTCAATTTTGTTGTCAAATGAAACCAGACTTTCTAATACATACTTTTTTGTGTATGTGCTAATTTTAGAATTGTTCTCACTAGAATGTTTTCAAAAATGTAATGAGACACTGGGGAAAGAAGAACTATTATATTTATACTTGTTTTGACTTGAGTACACAGGGCATTTTCATATTCAGAATTAGACAGCCAGATGAGAAAGCAAGCTTCAGGGAGGAACTGAATTACAGGAAGACAAAAGTAGGCAG
>VWZX01007869.1:0-39162 GCA_013399015.1 Galbula dea
GCCTGTGTCTAGTGGAGTCCCTCAGGCGTTGTTACTGGAATCACTACTTTTCAACACGTTGATTGACAACCTGGATGAGGGAACAGAGTGCGCTGTCAGCAAGTTTGCTGATGACACTAGACTGAGTGGAGTGGCTGACACACTGGAGGGTTGTGCTGCCATTCCCCGTGACTTAGACTGGAGAGTTGGGCAGGGAGAAATTTAATGAAATTCAATAAGGCCAAGTGTCTAGTCTTGCACCTGGGAAAGACCAACCCCATGGATCAGTATAGGTTGAGGACTGAGCTGTTGGAGACCAGTGAAAGGGAAAGGGACCTGGGGATCCTGGTAGATGGAGGGATGTGCAAGAGACAGCAGAGGGCCAATGGGATTCTTGGGTGTATTAGAAGGGTTGTGGTTAGCAGGTGAAGAGAGGTTCTTCTCCCCCTTTACTCTACCCTGGTGAGGCCACATCTGGAATATTGTGTCCAGTTCTGGGCCCCTCAGTTGAAGAAGGATAGGGAACTGCTTGAAAGAGTTCAGCGCAGAGCCACCAAGATGATGAAGGGGGTGAAACATCTTCCTTATGAGGAAAGGCGGAGGGAGGTGGGTCTCTTGAGCTTGGAGAAGAGGAGACTAAGGGGTGACCTCATCTATGCTTTTAGGTATGTGAAGCGTAGGTGTCAGGGGGACTGGGTCAGGCTCTTCTCGGTGAGGCCCAGTGACTGGACAAGGGGCAATGATTATAAGCTGAAGTATAGGAGGTTCTGTGTGAATACACATAGAAATGTGTGATGGTTTGGACCCGGCTTTCTGCCAAAAACCCAAACCCACAGTGTAAGCTTTCTTCCCCCACTCCCTTCCTTCTCAGAGTAATGAAAAAAGACTATAGGACAATTAAAGACTTCAAAATAATTGAATTATATTAGAGATTAATAAAATATCTAAATAATACCATATACCAAGTAGATAGNATAATACCATATACCAAGTAGATAGAACCCCCCAAAACACCCCCCTGGGAGGGGAAGGGGAAAGGGAGAGGGGAAGGGAAGAAGGGACGAGAGAAAAAGGAAACAGAGAGGAGAAAACCGAAACAGATACGTAAGTTAAAGAAAATAAATCTCACTACTACTATTCTCGAAGTGCAGGAACTGCTGCTCCCAAGGCCTACAAGGCCTCACTCCCCCACACAGGCAGGACCGATAGCAGAGAACCTGCGTCTCTGAGTCCACCGGAGGGAAGAGAGCGAGCAGGCTTCTGCTCTCCTTATTTATACTGCTGGTCACGTGGAATTGCATGGAATACTGGGACCTTCTGACCACTTCCCTGGTTACAAGCTGGTTACAAGCTGGCCACCAGGGAAGTGGCTTGGGCAAAACCATTACAAAATGTTTTCCCAGTTCAGGTGCCAGAGCACTGGCACAGACTGCCCAGAGAGGTTGTGAAGTCTCCTTTTATGGAGGTATACAAAACCTATCTGCTCATGCTTATATGTGACCTGGTCTCGGGAATCCTGCTCTGGCAGAGGGGTTGGACTAGATGATGTTTCGAGGTCCCTTCCAACTCCTAACATTCTGTGAATCTGTGATTCTCTGTTCTCATCTATGGCTAGCTATCCTCATCTAGACTTCTAGGCTAGTCCATACTTGCTCTGACTTCAGACCTTTTTTCCTTTCCTTGGCTGAATGCTTCACTTTCCTGGTGCAAATTACCAAGAAAGTATTTTCTAATTTCTTTTGTGGAGTCCTTGCTGTTACAAAGAGTTTCCCCAGAGTGATGTTATCATTCTCTTTCAAATTTATCCTTTAAAGTCTCCTTTACTGAGATGCTATGGATGGGATTTGGAAGATAGTTTACTAGTATGTGAAAACAGCTGCTTTAATGCCATTGCCATCAAAAAAAGAAGATCAAAAATGATTTTTAAATAAAAACCCAAGCAAATAATTTAAATAAAGAACTTCTGATGAAGAAATCTTTCATCATAAAATTATACAATGGTTCTGTCATCTAATAAAAGGTATCTGGGTTTTTAATGGGTTTGCTCTCTGACAGAATGAGGAGATTTACAAACTCTGTTGCATTATTTTGAGAAAACATTAATGTTTGAAAAACACTTTAAAAGCATCAGGTAGAATATATTAAAATCACATGTACTCAACATTTTGAAAATAAATATACTTAATATTAAATTATTTTTATAACAGTTAAGTAATAGTTTTCTTTATTATTTTATTACAGTTTTTATGACAATATAAATTGAGCAAAAGTTTATTTAGAAAATATTCCAAAATCAATTAGTTTTGCAAGCCAGCAGTCAGGCAATATTTGATTGTACTTTGAAAGGTTATCAATTTTAAAAGAGCTACAGAAAATCTTCCAATACCATGGTTTTACAGAGTGTACAAAAAATTAAACAATGAATGTATGCAAAATCTTGTAAGGAGTGAATTACACAGATGAACTGGTTTCACTTCTATTTATGTTTCTCCAAGTTTTTCTAAAGCTTGCCAGGAGAGTTCAGTGAATATTGAGCTAAAAATAAAAGGCATGAACACAGTGAAATAACACAGTTCATTTTAAAATTTGTTTCTATTTTTCTTGTTGTCTGCAAACTTTCTTTTGCACAATTTGCTGGTTTTCTTTCAGATAATTTTTGTTTCACACTCTGTTTATACATGGATAACTAATGTGAGTGTTCAAGTTAAAATGTTTGTAAAATCTGTTTAATCTTCTATATTTTATTGTTAGCTCATGTTTATATGTCTGCAATCAAATCAGAAATTTTGGCTTTTAACTATACCTTATTAACCACTTAGATGTAAGAAGCTCCTAAAAGATAATATCTACAAGTGAAATAATATTTTATGAAGTCAGTCCTATCAATGCTGGTGACTGCTTTCCCTGTTCTTGGGAGGTGTTTGCCCCTCCAAGGAACAATGGCTGGGATCTACAAGTGTTCTGAATGGCACCAGGGAATGTGCTTTCTCCTACCTCAGAATTCCTCCACACTTATTCTCCACACAGGATGTTTGCCACATTTCCCTCAGCAAAGAAGCCTCCACTGCCAGATAAATGTAATGACTAGTTTTATTTATTGCTTAAACACATGCCTTTTGTGGAGCTACTAGTTGAAAATCTTGTATCATTTAGCAGCTCTAATTAGGAAGAGGAATATAAACATATTGATTGCAGTACTTAGCAAGATCCAAAGTCAGTGAAATCAGCAGGAAGAAGAGAATCAAACATTTCAGACAACTTGCAAACTGAAATCCAGTTTAATCAAAATGTGTGGGTTAGAATAATGGATATATATTTTAAAATCAATGTTGTGTAACTGAAAAGCAATGGGAAATGTTTAAGAAATAAAATATACAGAGCTGCTGTCATTAAATGATAATTTGAATTTCAGAGAAGCTGAATTTTAGAAAAGATGATGTTAATCCTATGCTTTAGGTATTGAGCCAGTCATGCAAACCCAGATACAAAATATATTATAGGGCAGATGATTTCTCACATAACTAACATGTTTAATAGTTTTTCTCTGCAACATTTGGAGCAGGTCAGATTTTAATAGTCAGTAAGGAAAACTTCTGTCTTTTTGTTTCAGAAAATAAACTGCATTTCCAAAACATCAAAAAGTTTAACAAAACACCTCCAAACTTTCTTTTATTTTTCAGAGATAGGTCAATCTCATAATAACTGTAATATTCATGTTTACATTCCTATAATAACCATTATCCAGAACAAAAGGCTTCCTTGCATTGCTGCTGTTTACAAAAACTACTAGAGGTACACCACCTCAGTATAACTCTGAAGAAAGAGTTAGTCCCAGGATAAGGAAAGAAAATAAATTGCATCTCTGAGTCACAAATTCCTCTAATTTCCCCACTCTTGCCTTTGAGAGGAATGAGAAAGTTTATTTTTATCTTTGCCATGGAGCATCCTCTGAGATATTCCTGATTCTCCAGGTTTCAAGAAGTACTTCTCAGTCTTCATCATTGTTCCCAAAGCCAAAATGATAGTCTTACGGAATCTAAGTCCGAGTCCTATAAAACCTCCACCTTAGAGTCTCCAGGTCAAGTACTCAGCTCTATGGTGTGAATTTAAGATGCTTCCTAGGATACAATA
The DNA here is from genome assembly GCA_013399015.1 of Galbula dea. NCBI lineage: Eukaryota > Metazoa > Chordata > Aves > Piciformes > Galbulidae > Galbula > Galbula dea. Next base: position 4,111 of record VWZX01007869.1, read on the forward strand.
AGAAATATTTGTATACAGTTTTAACCTCAGGCACCTAATGTCTCCAGAATTCTTATTATATTTGAAGGAATACTGTATTTATTTACTTCTGTTCAGACCTCTTGTCAAGTGAAAATAAGCAACTCTGAACAGAAGTAGAGAACTACTTGTTTCAACATTTTTCCCTTCAATTTATAAATTTGATGCTTGTGCAGAGAACAAATTTTTCTGTAAATCTAACAGTCATTACTTAATGTTTGTCAGAATGGATCAAAGTAAGTTATACCAGACAAAGAGATTTGTCAGAGCCAAAAATGCCTGTGGGGTAACTTTTTTGCACTGACCAACATTCTCCTTCCACTTCTCCCTCAGCTCACGATCCCTGGTGTGATATCATAGAATCACAGAATGTTAGGAGTTGGAAGGGACCTTGAAAGATCATCTAGTCCAACCCTCCTGCCAGAACAGGATTCCCTAGACCAGGTCACACAGAAGCATGTCCAGACAGGTTTTGTATACCTCCTTAAAAGGAGACTTCACAACCTCTCTGGGCAGTCTGTGCCAGTGCTCTGGCACACTCACTGGGAAAAAATTTCTATGTCTATTGACACGGAATCTCCTATACTTCAGCTTATAATCATTGCCCCTTGTCTTGTCACTGGGCTTCACTGGGAAGAGCCTGACCCCGTCCCCCGGACACCCACCCTTCACATACCTAAAAGCATAGATGAGGTCACCCCTTAGTCTCCTCTTCTCCAAGCTAAAGAGACCCACCTCCCTCCGCCTTTCCTCATAAGGAAGATGTTCCAGCCCCTTCATCATCTTGGTGGCTCTGCACTGAACTCTTTCAAGCACTTCCCTATCCTTCTTCAAATGAAGGGCCCAGAACTGGACACAATATTCCAGATGTGGCCTCTACTCTACCAGAGTAGAGTAAAAGAGGGAGAAGAACCTCTCTCAACATACTAACAACACCCCTTCTAATACACCCCAGAATCCCATTGGCCCTCCAGGCCACAACGGCACACTGCTGGCTCATGGTCATCCTTCCATCTACCAGGACCCCCAGGTCCCTTTCCCCTTCACTGCTCTCCAACAGCTCAGTCCCCAACCTATACTCATTCTGTATAGTTACAGAAACTATGTTTGTAGCAGTGTCTACACATTGTCTAACTAAGTGTAAAGGGGTGGGTGCTGGAAGAAATAGCTCATATGGCATAATCATAGTTAAGCCACACATGAAGTGTGAGCTGGCCTGCACCAGAGATCTGACAGCTTTGCCATATTCCTCCAAGAGGTGTTCTACCACTTTTCTGGCTGTGCATTGAGCAGGATGCTAGCAAAAATATGGTGTGTACTTCAGTTAGAAGGCTTCTTGGCTGTGGAGACTTCCAAAGTGTAGCACTTAGGGTATTGCCATGCTGGAGCAAAGCAGAGGTCCTTCTGACTCATCTTTGAGGAAAACCTAAAAGTGCTTTATACAGTACAAAACATGGAATAACCAGACCAGCAACAAGCTTTCCCTGCATCCCCTGATGATCAACCTTGTTCTTTAGAGATGTTAATGATTTAGCATTATTACTTAGCATATTACTTATTATTACTACTTATTATATTACTTATTATTTAGCATTATTGGTCGTCTGGTTTGAGCCACAGAAGACATGATATATCATGACAAATTCATGAGACCAATTAATTCAGTAGCAGTGTCAAATGGGAATAAATGTTTTTACTATAGTTTATGAAGTTGTGGAAAAAGAAATACCTTTTGAGATTAAATTTAAGGAAATATTGTTTTAAGATTAATAATTTTTCCTTTTTTTTTCTTTTTTTTTTTTTCACTGTGGTATTGTTTCCACCTCCTTGGACATAAAACTTGATTTATAAAGAAGCAGCATGCAGTATCTAGCATGTTCTTATTCTTAAAGAAATATTTTAAATGAAGAATTATGTTATTGTTAAGGGTCAAGGCTGGGCCGACCACTAACCCTATGACAGAGGCCCTTTTCCTGCTGAAATGTCTATTATTTTTATTTATTTCCAACTGAGATCTTGAGCAGAATGACTTCTGGGATGACCCCTGAGATCAACCCTGTGAACATAGCTCTTTTAGTTCTTACTCTTTCAATCTGTCAGAGCAGAAGATTAACCGCAGTGTAACCTGTGTGATAAAGACTGAACAGAAGGAAAGCTGATCTCACTACAAAAGACAAAAACAAAACAAAAGAACCCCCTTAAACAGCATTATTGCCTTTCAGCCTTGTTTTTCCCTGTGTCTTTGTTCAGGATGAATACTTCATCCGTTGGCAACGCTTGTAGAAGACTAATTAGGAAATTCTCTCAAACTAAATTGATGTCGTGGTTGAAGTCAGGATGCAGTTCTTGAAATTGGAGTGCACACCTTGTGCTTTTGCCAATTAGAACATAAACCCATCCAAATATTCATCTCTACGTTGTCAGATCTTGGGCAAGAAATATGCTGTATTCCATCCATAAGTTTACTTTTTGGCAACTATATATATTTCAAGTTTCAGTTTTCTTATGCTTAATGGCCCAAAGATCACTGCTGATCATAACATAGGACTATAAAATCAGTGTATGGAAGCCAATAACTACGCTTTTGAAATCAGTGTCAGAATATTTATCCTCAGACGCATTCTACTGCAGACTAAACCCCCTTTGTTCTCCTACAGACAGGCTTCACTGAGAAAACTGGTGATCATGAAACTTGGGAAACAGAAAGACTTTGACATTTTGAGGTTAAACTGAAAAGACGCTTCCTGGCAGAGAGCACATTTCATGTTTAACAAGGTGTTGCATAAGTACTGACAATTGTCGCCTTTTCCCATCCTTTACAACGTCAGAAAGAGTTAAGGTGCTGTCAGCCACTCTGAATGTACTCTGTTTCACACTTGTTTACACTTATGTATGAATCCATCAATAATGCAGAACTCTTTTGTACCTAGTTTTCTGGGTCTTTTTTATTTCCCAGTATAAGAATAGTAGAAATTAAATGTCTTTTTTTCATACTCATTCTAAAGTGAAGACCTGCTTTTAGAAAATGGAATCTGTTTTTGTTATTTTAGTAATTGCTTAAACATCCTGATATTTTACATCAAGAATATGATATCCATCATGATTCTACCTACATTATTGTAGGCACTTATCTCTCATTTAGCATACCAAATATATGGTACCTTGTATTATGAAGTATGTATCACATTTTGAATGATAAATGGAAGTGTCCTATCAATTCTCTTCCTACAGGTTTTCACTCAGATGAACAGAGACAAGTCTATGGGTAAATGTACTAGATGTATAGCATACCTTAAATGAATTAATTATAAATCTTTTTAACTTTAGGCATGAAAATCTCTGGCCTGCTCAACATGTTTGATTTAAAAACACTTGGGGGTCATACAAGTTCTTATATTTTGATACCTAATCTGATTTTTCATTAAAACTTTACGAGGAAAATTTAGTGCCAAAGTCACTAAGTCAGCAATTAAAATGCATTCATATAGTCAGCCCATACCATTTTCTAAATACAATTTTGACAACCATCATAAAGTAATAGTGCTATGCTTTGCAGCTCATTATGTATAATATTTTATCACATTTGGAAGCTGTTAAAAGAAAAACTAGATAAAAGCATAGAGGAACACAGAGGATTTGGCAAATGTAGATGTCAACATGGTGGTATTTTTTAGAATCATAGAATGCCTAGAGTTTGAAGGGACCCACAAGGATCAGTAAGTTCAGCTTCTGTCTATGCACAGGACAATCCCAAAAGACACTCCATGTGTCTAAGAGCATTGTCCATATGCTTCCTGAAATCTGTCAGGCTTGCTGCCATGACTGCTTCCCCAGGGAGCCTGTTCCAGTGATCCACCACCCTCTGGGTGAAGAATCTTTTCCTAATGGTGAGATGCTTAAGGGCATCAAACCTATCCTGGCACAGTTTCATGCTCCTCCCTTGTGTCCTGTCACTGATCACCAGAGAGAAGAGATCATTTCCTGCTCCTCTACTTCCTCTCATGAGGAAGCTGTAAACCACAATTATGTCTCCTCTGAGTCTCCACTTCTCCAGAATGAGCAAACTGAGTGACTTCAGGCACTCCTCACACAATTTCCTCTCTAGGCTCTTCATCTTCATGGTCCACCTCTGGATACTCTTTAACAGCCTAATATCCTTCTTACATTGTGGTGCCCAAAACTTCACACAACACTCGAAATGAAGCCTCACCAGGACAGAGTGGGGCTATCACCTCCCTAGACCAGCTGGCAATGCAGTGCCTCATGCACCCCAGGACACATTTGTCCCTTTTGGCTGCCAGGGTACACTGTTGATTCATATTCAACTTGCCATTGACCAGAACCCCCAGATCCCTCTCTGCAGAGCTTCTTTCCAGCCTCTCATTCCCCAATTTGCATATACATTCAAGACTGCCCTGTCCCAGGTGCAAAATCCAGCACTTGCTCTTGCTAAACTTCATACAGTTGGTGATTGCCCAGCCCTCTGGTCTGTCAAGATCTCTCTGCAGGCCCTCTCTAATTTCTAGGGAGTCAACAGTTCCTTCAAATTTAATGTCAGCAGGAATTTAGTAAGGAGTGACCAGTACCATATAGTATGTTTTCACCTAACCATGAGTTATGAAGTCAGCTCCATGGAAGAGTTTGTCTTCAGGAAATGCTGAAATCAGTTTACGGGGCAGAGATGCATTTTGTACATGCAACATTTAAAAAGTGCAGTGTGCCTGTTCCTAGTGATATATTACCTTTATAGTACCTTTCTTTTATAATACCTTCAGCAAAATCAGGGAAGAACTTAAGCTCATTTGTATCTAGTGAGAAATTTTGAACTGTACTTGAAGAAAAATAGGGTGTAACATAATAGAAACCAAGAGTACTGAATACAAATCATCTTACTGTTAACTTCAAACAGGCAAGAAACAGAAGTAAAAGCACAGAATATTCTGTACTTGTTATGATCTGTGATTTGTGTCTTGTGGCAGAGTCCTGACAGATGCTTTGTGTAAGAGTGATTGACTTCAGCAAAGTTGTTAGTCATATTATTCTGGTTAGGAGAAATGCTTTACACTGCTATCTTACTACTTTCCCAAGAACCTTAAAGTTTTCTAAGTGCTGAAAACTCCTTAGACTCACATGAACTAAAAAGGTATTAATATACATATTCCATAGACATAATGTGTAGAACAAAACCATTAGCATCCTTCTGATGAACATTCAAAATTGAGTGGGGTCTCATTTTTAACATCAAATATGGATGGTATGTTTATATACCATCCACTTTGTACCTTGTCTAGACTGCCTGTGCTGTATCTTTCATTGGAAGACAATGAGTAGCCACTGAAATACTAGTTCCTGTTGAGTCTAAATCTGATCTTGTCCATTAAATCTTCAGAGCTGAGGAGAGAATCCAGGAATTTAAGTATGATCTTATTTTAGCCATAGACTTTTTTTATCTACAAACATGATGAAAAGAAACATCTTTCAGAAGTCTGTCTTTGAAAATAAAGTTAATTTAATTGGGAAATCTTATTTGTTTTATTATATATAATTATCAGTCAGCCATTAAAATCTTAAATTTGGTTCAGGTATTCCAGGTAGTGAAAGTGAAGACCAGGAAAGATTTTATATCTCATGGGATGGGTGGCTCTTTTAAGAGTTGCAGTATAGCTTGTTCTCAGACAGATGTCAACACTGCATGGAAATATGTTGATCCTTGATGATGTCAAAGACAGCAGAAGCAGTGGGACATAAATTTAAAAATGGAGAGGATTGATTTTCATTTTAGTAGCTGCTGAACAGATTCTCTGAGAGTATGATGAGCCTTGTGCATTTTCTCAGTCACATAATTTTTAACTGTTTTATTGTATTTTACACTCATTTTTATTATCACTTGTGTATTTGCATAGAAGAGAACTATTAATTTTTGATATAATACTAATTGCTTAATGGAAAATCATTTTCTTAAAGACTGCATCATAAACACAGCTTCAAGATATTAGACAAGTTAATCAAAGCAAATAAAAAGAGACAGGTGATAATGTCACATTTGAAAAAAAAAAGCAAAACCAAAAAAACACCCTCTGTCCCCCCAAAAACCCAAACCCCCCCAAAAATAGAAAAAAAAACCACACCAAAAAACCAAATAGAGAAATAAACTGCAATGAAGTTATTGCCTTGTAAAGTTTATATTTCAGCCCACACATTTGACAACTAATAGTCTGTGAAGTGAAAGGTTTGGGATTTACTATACCATTTACACTTTGCAACTTTTGCAGGTTCTCACAGTCCATGTAACACTTCTTGAACAACAGTGGAAAATATTACAGAAACAGTATAAGCTGTATTTTGCCTATTTTCCTCATTAGCTTTATTTGAATGACTGCAGACATTTTTTACCAGAGTTATGTATTTACAGCAGTACGTAGTAATTTCTTCATTATACCTTTTGCTGAATATTTTTTCCCCAATAAAATAATGTCAAAAAATGAACATAAACCCAATGAAGTTATGGTTGAAAACACACCATGAGCAATTTCTCACTTAAGAAAAAAAAAATCTCAGTTCTATTCTCTGATTTATTTTTATGTTTTACAAGTGTATTTTTATGTGCTACAAGTATCTCTGTATTGTCACTATCATCTGAAATATTTTCAGCTCTGATTTTAAAAAATATTATTATCCCCTCTTCAATGTTATCTTTTATAATTGTGGACATTAATTATTCATTTTCTTCGAAAACAAGAAATTACCACAAAAATTATCAAGAAGTATTTGAAGATTGTTCATATCAACCCCAGAAATGGTAGAAGAAACCTTGCCCATACTTATAATTTCTATTGACAACCCAAGTTCAAGTTAGCAAGATAAAGGGTAAAAGGAAGAGCAGGGCATATTAAAAGGGAAGTCTGAAGGGTTCTTTCCTGACAGCTTGCAGATAAGCAGTCTTCTCTGTTGTAAAGGCTGAGTGCAGAAGTTTATACTTCCATTTACTCTTGATGCAAGGGCCAGAATCGTCTCAGTGTATATTCCTGTGAGCTATCTCAAATTAAGAAAGGAGACTGGAACCAGGTTAAAGTTGCCCATGTTTTTTAGGAGTAGTCTTTGAGGTGATATTCATAAACTTCTCATAGTTGTTCCAATCCTTTTTCAATCCCAACAGTATACTGGATCTTTTAGAATAATTAAAATTATGTTTACAACCGTGTGGTAGTGCTATGATCTTCAATACAAGGGCTTAATGTAGTGGAAAAAAACCATCTTTTAAGCCTGGGGAAAGAAGAGACTGTTGCAGCTACGTGTCTGAATGACTCTCTTCACCAGGCTTGTGTGTATCTTAAGTGGATAAAACTTTCATAATTTTTGTTTACCAGCTTACCTTTAATGATTATGGAATGATTATGTCATAGCCAGCGATTTTGTTTACCAGACTTGCTTGTATTCTGTGTAAGTTAATTACTATTCTGATAGTATTGCAGCATACTAATCAGTGGCAATAAATACCTTGCTAATAATATTGCACTGGCAATAAAGGAATTTACTAAGAAGCATCAAAATATATTTTTTTCTGTTTTCTGTTTGTTTATTCAACATAAAATGAGTTAACTCCTTTTTAGAAGTATTAACTCAATATTTAGAACTGTTATGTTTTGGGTACTAAGCCCATTCAAGCAGGTCCATGTCTTTCTTATGCTGGAGGTCTCAGAGCTGAACACAATACCAAAGGTGGGGTCTTATGAGAGCAGAGCAGAGGGGGACACTCACCTCCTTCAAACTGGTAGCTATCATGAATGATATAGACCAAATTCTATTAACTCTTCAGTATCAGAAGGAGAAGAGGCCATTCAAAATTAAAATGCAGCACATTTAAAATGACAAGTTCTACTTTATAGAGCATATAAATAGTTTCTGGAACTCATCACTGCAAGGAATAGAGTTCAATCAAATAAAATTCCAGGATGTAAAGTAGTATTTATGCAAAGACTATTAATAGGCTGCAAGAGTAAAATGAACAAGACTATTAAACATACTATTCAGTGTACTGTGAGCAATAAATTTTCTCTCCAACCTGTGCTTTTTAGTTTCCTGCTGTAAGACAAAGACTTGAGGTTTCAATTTAAAGTTTACTTTAAAACTTTTGATATCTAACTACCTATTGATTTATTTTTGTGTGAGTGCCAAAAAAGTGTCCCAGAAGTAACACTGAATTCTCATTTCATTAGTACAACATATTAAAACTAAACTGGAGAATCATATGGAGGGAGAAATTTTACAAATGAAGATGATATTTCCCAGTAATATAAGAAATACATGATTTGATAGTAAGAAGGGACTTGACATACTCAAACAGCTACCAGATGAAGAATGCTGCAAAGCACAACATGTCTAACAATGCTTGAAGTTGTTGGGGTTTTATTACAGAGGGGAGGGATAGGAAGACCTTTCAGTTTGACTCTGATCATCACTGAAATGAACTAACTGTCTCTAATCATGCATTCCTGAGGGCTCATGATTCTCAAGAACAAAAAGGAGAAAAAACATCACAACAGAGACAAAATGCTTAAAGAAAGCAAATTTAAAGCTCAAAGAACTGGTATGGTAGATTATGGCAGGAAAATCTAAATCTTAAAAAAATAAACACACACCCCCCCCCCCCCCCCCCCAGAGGCCTGGGAGAGTTCAGAATTCCTTAATGATATTATATAAAGCACAGATTAATATTTTTCAACACAGAATGTTGGATCAGAAGTTTAACAAGCAATCACCACGGTTGAATCACAACCTTTTCAACTGCATATGCTCAAGCATAAACCAGAAACCCCTTTAGTGTATTAGAGATGAGTACAAGAGGGATGCTAGCAAATGTAGGCACAAAATTAGAAAAACACAAAGTTTTCCACAGCTACCAAGGGACATATATTTCATTACAGAAACATTTAATTCTAAAAGGACCAAATCTTTGTTTCTGGCACAAATATGTTTTATTGTTGCAATAGACAACTTGCTGTTGTCTGTGAAGTGATATCATGAACAACAGATTTTTTTACCTTAAGCTTTGGATGATCTTGGATTTCCTTCTTTGGACCTGCTTAGGGTTAAAACTCTAAGCATTTGGCTTTTGAAAGGAAATTTAAATTGTGCTCCTAGTACTTTGCTCTATTGTATCTTGAATGACAATGCATTTCCCTCAGTTTTCATTTTTACTCCAGGTAATGCATGCTAGGAATAATCTGAAAGCTTGAATTCTCTGATGTTGCACAGAAAAAGGTATTCATCTAGAACAAAGATATCAAGGCCTGGACTAAGGAGCTCAGATTTTAATGTAGTCAAAATGAATTATTTTTCCAGCAGTCAGTAGTAGTGTAACTGGCAGATGATTATATATCAGCCTTTGCCAAGAGTATTGCTAAACACTTTAAGCTTGGCAAACTGTGTGTTGCATTCTGATTTGTAGAAAAATCTCTAATTTTCTCTTGGGGAAAGGCCAATCTTGTATCCATTCAGATGTTACACCATACTCTTTCCATCACAAAATTCCAGCTGCACATACTGGACATGTTCCTAAAAAGATGGTTTTTATTTTATTTTTTTTTAATAGAATTGAAAATTTATTTAAGGAAACAACAATAGCTTAGCAAACTTGATTTTCCAACTGTTAACATCTTTGAAGTTAGAATATGTCCTTGGCTTCACCTGTGGATTTCAACTCACAAGTGAGTTATTAAATACCAAGTAACAGAATACTTGGAATTATAAAAGCCTTTTAAAAATATGAAACTTTGTAAATAGTTGATGAAACACTGAAACACATTGCCAAATTGTGTTTACAATGTAAGATTATATATACACATATATATATAAAAGATTTTATGAGAAGCTAGAATTTTTAAATAGCCATTTTTACAATGTTACTCAATTATCAGAGGTCAGCACCTCTTCCTTCTGACAGAAGGCACTAGCTACCCCAGCCATTAAGGCAGGCCTTGTTTGCTAGTAGTTTCCTGTAGTTAATAATTCCTACAAATAATTTTGCAACAATTTATTCTTGGGAAAGAATCAGTGTCAAAGATCTTGAAGTTGTTATTTAATGCAAATTAAAAAGAAAAAAAAGCTTTTTGGCTGTCCATCATAGGTTTTTTGTCAGTGACTTTTTCATATTTCTCCCATGTTATGAATTGAGGGTAAACATTGTTCACCAAACTATTTACAGGCTGATGAAACTTTTGATATTTTGAATTGAAATTATAGAAAGACATCATTTCACTGAAGCAATAACTGTAGGCCTTGAACAATTTGACCCTGCATGCCTAGTGGGAGTTGCATCCCATTCTGCTATTGAATAGTTGGGTGAAGTCTCATTCTTGGACTTGTGAGCTGAAAATGCACTGCTTTTAGACTGATTTCTTTTACTTGAGTGATGAACTATGTAACCAATGCTAAATACAAGTATATTTTTGAGCTGTATAAGCAAGAAGACAGAACCATAGAAGGGTAGAGTTAATTACAGAAACAAATTAACTGACCATTTTTGGGCTGCATTTCTCATAGACCTGAATTAGTTATTTTTCACTGATAAAAATAATTATATAGTAGTTATGTATATATTCAAACAAAAGTCATTTGCTGTCTCACTAAAAAGAGAGAGCATCCAAGATCCCATGATACTTTGAATGCTAATCCTTTTCTTTAAAGTAAATGAAACAGTCTCTGCAGTCCTTTAGGACAAATAATCTATGTACTTTGTGAAGAAAAGTAATCAAACATGCCTGCATGATGAAATTTACTCCTTTGAAATATTAGTTCTAGAACACTAATGCAAAAATTCTTCTGAGATAGAATTGGCAAAGCAATGCATTTTTAACCAAAAGATATATTTTCCCAAAGTGTGTCCACATTCTGATTATGATCAGAAGGTGTATTTGACTGTCTAGAGTCCAGACTTAGAAGTTATTAACAGAACAAGAACAAATAGTGATTTTTTTTTTTCCCTAGAATTACTTCAATAATTAAGATTGAAGTTATCTCTGGGGTGACAGTACCCTTATAAATATCCTAAATGACATTTATTACCAGAATCCAATGCATTCAAATGCAAGAAAAAATGGAAAGAAACCTAAACTGTGAGTGCTGCAAAGGAAGCTCAGTAATGAAGCCTGACAATGAGGCTTTAATCATTTCTTTCATGGCCATTATGCAGTGTACTGAGCAGGACTTCAACTCCTAGAGAAAGATGGAAAACAGATACCAAATTTTGACCTGCCTTTTAAGACATTGTAAGCTAGAATAATTTAATTGGGATCACATAATGACTCAAAAGGCAATCTCAAGTGCATTATCATCCTCCTGTGTCAGTCCTGCATACCTTGTTATCCTGTTAGAGTTTGTCAAAGAATTGTCACAAGAGGCTGAATTTTAAGGAGGATAATAACCCTACTGCTGCTGCTTTAAGTCTCAAACCTGAGCTCTGAAATAATGAGAGAACTCTGCTGCTGGGAAAAACCTTTTTCATTTGTTTGAGTTGTTTTGTGTTTTGTTTTGTTTTGTTTTGTTTTTTAAAGCTAGACCACCCAGTTACATCTGTCATAGCAGGGTAGGGATTTTTTTAACAAAAAGTTATTTTGAACAGTGGAATGTTCAGGGGGTTTGTTCACTGAATTATTATGCACTATTTGCAGAGATATCTAATAGTCCCTTGCTTGCTGGGTTATATATATGCCTAATGATCCATTTCCATCCCTGTAGAAATTAAATAACATGGAAATGATACTTTTTAGCATGACATCTCATCTTTTTTTCTGCAGAAAGTCTGCAAGTATTATTTATACTGATTTTATTTTCCATTTTGTTTGAATCCACAACTCAGTCTGATCTTATACTGCTGTAGTATATTTCTTGGTGTTACTGTTTGTACCATTTATTAGCAAAGAAAGAAGATAGCAACTGAGCATTACCAGGTTACTTATTTTCTTTATTATTCATGCTCACTCTCATAGCTTTTGGATTGTACAAAATGGAAGGAATCTGAAGGAACATTTAAGATCATTTTCAGACAAAGCCTTCTAACAAACTTGGCTTTTATAAGTCAGATAGTAAGATGAGACTAATATTAAGATAAGGTTCTCCTCAAAATTGAGTATTCAACATTTTTCTTGGTCATCATTCACTTCTCCAGGGACTATTATTGTAGCCCTACCTGGAAAACTCTTTCCTCCATTACCAGGGGACACAGACAAGCATGCTTTGTCTCTATAAGATACTGTAAATTCCAACACTGCTCCCCAGCTAGGAGCCATACTGCACTCTTGACTTTTGCCTGCAAGTTCATTACTTTGTATTCATTTCCTGGACCAGGCAAAATTCTGTATCATGCAGGAGAAGAATTACCTTTCATTTTACCTAATTTTCTGTGTGATGCTTTTGAAATCAGCAAAAAAAAAGAAAGAGACAAGCTATTGCTGACAGCAGACTTGGCTTGCACAAAGGAGATCAATCTATAACCAGATCAGTCACTGATGCAAGTGCTCCCAGGAGCTCTTATATCTTGCTACTAGAAGTGCTTCCATTCAGAACTGCTATGCACAGATTTTCTTCCTCATTTCAATCAGCAATGGCAATTGGATGTTAGATTCTAAGGACAACTAAATAGCATAGGCCAATTTCAAAATGACTGAATTACTGTACTAATAAAAATATTTCAGGCACAACATGTTGAGTATTCAAGAGTACTTATAGATTATGTTAATGTGGTGATTGGCTATAGTTTTATGACCCATACCTGAGTGGAACCATACTAACAGAACTAGTTCACCATACTATATGATATGTGAGTGAAATGCACTACTGCACAGTGTTCCATGTACAGCACAGATGGATCTATCCTTGATGCACATCAAGAGAAATGTCTCACTGTATTTTTGTGGCTAGATGTGATAGACAAAATTTCATAGAAGTTGGGGGTAGAAGTGCTGGACTATATATATATATATTATGAAGTTGTTGGTATAATGAGAAGAAATCAGGATCTCCCAGATTCAGATGGTCTTAGAGTGCTTTGGAAAGAACCATGGCTTCATCCTATTTTGATTTTTTTAGGGGAGGGAGGGAAGGAAAGATTAGTAGATAACATGTGTCTTTCATATGGACACACTAGAAAAAGAACCAGAAAGGGCTGCTGTAGCAATGGATTTTTTTCTTTTACTCTTTAGAACACATAGGGTTAATTCATCCCATGACCTTGAATTAATTACCATGTGAATTATGTGATCAATAAAAATTAAACAACTTACATTATAATTAAAAAAACCCAAACAAACTAAAACCCCAAACTGTTTGACACAATTGCAGGTGATTTTTTTCCTGGCCAGTGCATGAGGAAAAAAATTGTTTAACATTTCATAACATTTGTCAAAATCTTGTCAATGCATGTGATGACCCTTTTAAATAAATCTCACTGACATAAGCAATCTCATGTCTTTACTTAAACATCAGTAAAAGCTTGAGGTTGTGTATATATGAAAAGAGATGTACAAAATCTTTGAATTTCCTGGCAATTAAAGACTATTTGAATCAAATGAAGCATAAAACAAGACAGTTGCATGAAAATCAGACCATTTTAATAAATTATGTTTACATTTCTGTAAGATTTTAAGAAAATAGAAAAAAAACCAAGCAGTTTCTTAAAATAAGTTTTAATAATTTGACTTGATTAATATATACTTTTTTAATCAAAGCAAATTTTCACTGAAAAATGAATTCATAAAATACTTCATGGTTACAGAAATTTAGTTCCTTCTATTCAAAAGCTCCTACCATTACCAAATCAAGTCAACAAAAAAAGGAAAATTTAAATAAAAGGCAGTTGCCTCTCATCCTCATCTCATATCAAACACAGACTAATTAAAATTTGTTTTGCAGCAAGTTAGACTTCATTTCATATAGTCATCAGAAAAAAAGAAAATACTTTTCTTTGTTCTTTATTGCTTTGTCTTCTATACCACTTTGTATTGTGCATTCACTAAAAAATATAATAATCAACTGGATTACAAGTGTATTAAAACAATCTTTTGGGGTTGATCTTCAAAGAAGCCTTCTATATTAACAGGTATAGCTCAGTCCTCAATGGTTTTTAAGATGTAATGTTAATAGCAGTAATTATATACTCCTTTATCAACATTTTGTTGTCACTCACAGTTATTTACATGTGAATACAGAAATGACATTTTCCTTACTGCTAGGCAGCTGAGGAGTGTCACTTGCATAATTTATAAGATGACTAATTAAAATGAATAAGTTTTCTATAATGTTCTTTGTAGTGTTTACTGCATGGAAGTTATTAAAATATTCAATGCAACAACAATAAATTCCTCATTCAAAGTTATAGTAAGCATGTATAATCAATTGAATTTCAACCTGCTTTCTGCCAAACTGAGAGTAGATTGGCTTTAACAGCATCATGATCTTCTCAACATTTTTGCATAGTTCTCTTGATTTAGTCTACATCTGGAGGACTGTCTTGAATATATCAACCTAAATTCACCCTCCTGATGATGACATCCTTCCCTAGAACCAAAGGTTTAAAATGACCTTTTTTGTTAACTAACATACTGTGTTTCTTCATTTTTTTTCTTATTTGCTTGGGGAAAACAAGGATATTATTAATATGAATTTCAACAGCCTGTAGCTGCCATTGATTTTAATATTTGTTTGCTTAATGTCATTTTCACAAAGTGCTCTGGGTTATTATCTGCTAACAACATAAATGGGTCTTGTCACCAGTTTGCATCAGTCACCACAGACAATGCATTGTCTTCTTTTTTCATAGGTGGGAAAGGGCAATGATAGCATAAAGTGTTCAACAAAGTCTTCCATCACAACCAAACATGGTTATTCCTTGTTATAAATACACTAAATATATGGTGCATTGTCTGATCATTCTGCCAGCACAAAGCATCAAACTAATTAGCAATAGCACACATGCAAATGATGTGTTCATATAAAAAAAAGACTTGCATAATATTCATATGGTTAGTAAAGAAATTACAATAGTAGTTGCATGTTATTATTAATCATTTTAATAACTTATGTATACTAAGTTTGGCTAATATTTAGAGTTCTAAATTAAAATTCCACTATATTCATCAAGACTTCATATTGTTTTTTGATTTCTTTTTAATTTGTATATTTTTTGTTGAATAACTCCAGCCACTTAATTAAAAAGTATGAAAAGGTGGCTAAACCTTTTTAAATCTTAAAAGAACAGGTATATTTTTATGATTCATTTATTGGAGCTATGGAGGTCATATGCATCCTACATCTTTTTATGAGAGACAGAAATAGAGACTATTCTGAGCTTAAACAAGAAGAAATAAAAATGCTTTATGTATGCCTGTTCTCTCACATACTCACAGTTTCACACACAGGTAACAGCTTGATGAATTGAAGCCACTGTTTACCACTCACTGACTTCAGGGATGAAAGTTTTGGTCTATGGCTAGACAGGCAAGTACACCCCAGTGCTGTACCTGTAAGGCTGCATTTTGCAGAACAAGATACATCTTCCCAGAGCTGTGTAGAAATACATTGGTTGAGAGGTACCAGCAGCATGCCTTTCATCTAACTATTTGCAGAATCCACTCTGTGCCTTTGTGAGGCTTTTGCATAACATACTAATACCTTTGATTTAGCAGTTTTTAAAACATAAAATAAATGCTACCTTCAGAATCAGGCTGGCATAACACTGCCTCCTGCTTTTTCTTGTTTCCTCCTTTCATGTGACCCGTGGACCTTTCACAAGCTGAGAAGGACCAGATGAAGGTGTTGCACTTAAAGATGTTCTGTGTGGGTGAAGGGTAAATCCTTCTATGGTTTGCTTTGGAAAGGTAGAATTAGTTTTAGGTTTAACAGCTAACAAAGAGATGACTTTTATCTGCAGTATTTACTACAGCACAAGCACTTAGACATCAAACTCAGGTTGTGATCTGGAAAACACATCCCTATCAGGCTTGAAGACTTGACAACTCCACCTCTCTTTTGAGGAGCTGCAGATCTATTGGAGGGGAGGGCTGGGAGGTGACACACAGGCTAGGGAAAGGAGCAGGAGAAAATCTTGAAAAGTTAAATGAAGCAAAATGCAAAACATTGCAGCTGGGATGGAATAATGACTTAGAGCAATCGAGGTGGGGGCTGACTGCTTTAGAAATCAATCTGGAGGAAAGGCCCAGGGATCCCTGACTTTCCTCAGGTCTAGCATGGACCATCAGTGAGCCCTGTAGCAAAATGACCTCAGCACTCTCTGCTGTATTGGTAATGACAGTGCCAGCATGTTGATAGTAGTGATTGTTCCTCTCCACTGGGCACCTGTGAGTCTGCATCTGGAACAGTATCACAGTATCATAGTATCACAGTATGTACCTTTATGCCTGTACCTCTCTCTGTTTCTCTTCACACAGTTCTTATTAAAAAAAGTTCATCTTTGTCTAAACTGACACATCTCTGGGCAACTTTTCAGCTTTTGGGAAAAAAAAAAAACCAACATTTTGATTAAATTCTACTTGCCAAAACTATTTTACTAACTTTGATTTAGAGCAACTTATTCTGGTTTTGCTAATGATCTACTCTTGTAAGTCTCCCCAGGACCTGCTGACAGATTAAAGCCTACAGAAGTGTAAAAAGTATTTTGTGTGTGGCCTATAGGAAGAAGAATGTAAGTGGTGGGAGGACATGGACACAATATTTTGCCATATCCTCCCTGCACAGGCAGCCTGGCCCAGGGTGTTTCTGCTTCCTTTGTTTCACAGTGACATGTGAACTCTGCTTGCTGAGGAGCTATATCTGAGAACAACGCTGCCTCAGTAGAAACATGAGGTGAAAGAAGTTATGTGTAATGTGACTTTCTTCCTCTCACAGGAAGGTCAGTGACCTTCTAACATTTGTTTACAAGGAAAAAGCTTTAGGTTTTTTACTTCTACTGACTGTTTTCCAAATGCTTTCACTGGAGAATCTATACCTAAGGAGTTTCTGAGTTTAGATTAAATATTTTTGTTTCATCTAGAAACCTTTCAGGTTTCCTATCACTATTGCACTTTCCATTGCATCTTCCACTTTCTAAATTGCTTAGAGAGGAAAAAAGGAGCTTTTACAATGTCAGTTATTTCCAAAGTCAAAGGTCTTGGTGTAGCAATAAGAACTGGACACTTACAACAATTTATTACAGTTTTCAATAACGAGAAAGGAGGCACAGTGCCATTTCTAGAAATTCCTTGCCACTGCACTTTTTCTTCACTCCAGTTGCTCCAACTGAACTTCTTAATTAAAGCTAAGCCCTTTAGATTACCTATTCTTTTTCACCTCCTCAGACTTTATGTGCAGAAAAGTGCTGCAAAATATTTACCCTTTATGGAGATGTCACTACTCATTCCCAGACTGGTTCCTTCTGCCAAAACGTAAGAAGTGATTCAAGATTTTCAGATAGTAATAAAATACCACTGGGAAAACAAAACAAAACAAAACAACCCCAAACCAACCAACCAAAAACAAACCAAAAAACCCCAACAACAACAAAAAAAATACTGAAGTGTAAAAGATGTCAACCATCTGTTGTTTAAAACAACCAAAATGTATTTATTGTAATTCTTTCATAAGGACTTTGTCTTTAGAAGCAAACGTGTGTACATTTGTTGGCAGCAGAAGTCCTTCATTAATTGTAATAGGGTGAGGAAAGATTTTTTTTCTGATGATACAGGATTTGGAAAAATATTAATATTTATCAACAAACCCAGAAACCTTCTAAATTAATAATTTAGCTAACAAACACATTATGCTTCCTTGTATCTCTGGCAAGATATTCTAATATCAGTCAGATGGTGGGTTATAAACATAATTGTGCAACACATCTCTTACTGACTCACACAATATCACCAAACATCATGGCAAAAATTAGATAGGTATATTGTTCAACTATTAGTAACCTAATAACATAAGTATGTATTTTGTACAAAAAAGGAGCAGACATTCAAGAAACAGTTGTTCTTTGGAAACTTAATCTAAGTACACTGCAAGAATTTTACTCCTAAAGTGAGAAAATTCAGAGTTTTAATCCAACTGAAAATGTACCCAGTGTAATAAAATAAAATGTGGTATGCACGGTGGTTCCTCAGGAGGCAGCCATTAGACAATGAATGCCCACCCTCTTGCTCTTTGCCTTAGCTTTTATATCTGAGTTGACATCATATGGTATGTTATATCCCTTTGGTCAGTTTGGGTCAGCTGGCTGCTTGGGTCCCCTCCCAGAATCTTGCCCTCAACTAAAGAAGGAAAGTTACAGTGCTAGTGCTGTGCTCAGCAGTAGCCAAAACACCGGTGTGTTATCAGCCCCCTTCTAGCTGCCAATGCACAGCACAGCTCTGTGAGGGCTATTATGGGGAGATGAATTGCAACTCAGCCAGACCCAATACACATAGATAAAACCATAGCGTTAGTCTGAAATAACATTACAAAAAATATTGGACTGGTTAGTGTGCTATAGCATTTGTGGAACACAATTCTACTAAATAAGTTCTTTAAAGTATTCCTTTTCCCCCTTTTTTGGTACCACCGTAAGATGTAGAGATCTTTCTGTTCTCTTTCATTGTCCTTTTTATTTCTGGACAAGAATGCACTTCATTTATAGGAAAGTGTGAAAAAAATATGCATCATTGTGTTATTAAAAGCATTTGGAAACAAAAGAAATTCTGCCTCTGGAAACTGCATTTCTTACTGTAATTATTTTTAAATTAACTTGAACTTGTATTATGAAATTCTGGCTCCAATGAAGACAGAGGAATATTGCTATTGAAGTAAATTGAAACAGGATGTCATCCATAAAGTAATTTCCTTATTAATAGAAAAGCTGATTTAAATACAGAACTTATTACAGGCTCAGCAGAGGAATCAAGAGCTGTTGTAAAGAAAAAGAAATCTTTTTTAGCACCATGAAGGAAGAGAGATAGGATGCTTTCCAATGTCATAACAATAAAAGTGTTACACCACATCACTCTTTGTGTTCACTGTATATATGTATTTATAGAAGATATACATATCTTCTAAAACTTTTATTACAATCTTAATACCTACAAGCCCTTTGTAATTACAGAAGTTAGGTGCCATCACTATAACTCTCATTACATGACTGAAATGTATATTGACACCGGTGATTATTTGAAATACAAAATAAGATGCAGTCTGGATATTTCTAAATGTGAGAGCAAGCTGGAATCTAGTAACCCAGCTATCATAAGTAAGGAACTGCTGGGCAAGCTGAAGTGGAAGAAGAGAGTCTACAGGTCATGGAAGGAGGGGCTGGCCACATGGGAAGAGTACAAGGGTGTTGTCAGAGGTTGTAGGGAGGTAACTAGGAAAGCTAAGGCCTCTCTGGAATTAAACCTTGCAAGGGAGGTCAAGGACAGTAGGAAGGGCTTCTTCAAAATACATTGCAGAAAAAGCTAACACCAGAGGCATGTAGGCCCCCTGCTGAATGAGGTGGGTGCCTTAATGATAGATGATACAAAGAAAGTGGAGTTACTGAATGCCTTCTTTGTCGAAACTTCAAATCGAAGTTGTGCTCTCAACATTTGTTTAATATTTCATAAACCTCACTATGACATTTAGTGATTTGATATGACTGGTTGCATCATTCCTATATGTAAAAACATTTTCATGTGTACTATAACACAAAAATTTAAGGCAAGTATTAATCCTGGGTTTGTGCTTTGAAAAAGGCTAGCATTTAAAGTGGATAGAATGTAAAATTCCTGAAACACAAAGAAACAGAATGCCAATATCCTAATTTTCCACGAAATGGGTACTCTTCTTCCAGCCCAAGGAGGAGATGCAATAATAGCATGGATCATATCAGTAGCAGAGTGTAACAGTGCATGAGACACAACACTGTTCCTCAAACAACTGGTAACTCATTTATACAACACTAGCATTGTGTGTTCTAGGTTACCTTATCTAGAACAAGGATCACTCCAAGTTTCATATTTCAACACACCTGCCTCTCTCCAAAAGTAAAAATCCATGCAACATCCTTTGCCTGTCTTGAGCTTAGAAAAATATGAACAAAGGCACAATGTATGATCTTAGAAATTTTTTAATTCAGTATCTAAAATTTATTATAGAAGTTTTTACTTAAACTGTTGAGCACAAAAAAAAATATTTGAGGTGTCAGAAAGTATATTTTGAGCACTCCTTCTACATATAAGAAAACCTTTGCTACACTGTTGTTAAGATGTTGGTTTTCTACAGAAGTTCAAGTTCTCTATCAAGTTAATGTCATATCCCAGGGCTTGAGCTAATATTTGCAATAGGTATATAGCCCCTGAACCTAGCTCCTATCTCCTGCTGAGGCCTTCTGGTGCAGTATCAGTGGTGATGTAGTCATCAAGGGGCGTTTGGGTTTGGTATTGGGTTTTGTACATATTTGTATATATTTATATATATTTCACTTACCATTATTATTGAAGTAGTTTTTATTTTTGTATCCAGAAGTCTGTCTCTCTCTCTTATCCCCTTTCTCCTTCTGTGGCAGCTGAGGGGGAAGAAAAGGGATTAATAGGGAGCGTCTGTCATTGGGTTGGTGGTCGGCCCAGCCTCGACCCTTGACAACATCTGCAATGGCAATGATTCAATTAGTATTAATTGATACACAAAATAGTATTCTAGAATTGTCTGGAATCTTTCCTCCATATATCATTGTCTTTTTGATCTTTATATTATTAACAGAAAGAAGCTAAAATGGATAAAGCATTGTAATTAACTACTTTCATTCATAAAAATATTCTTCAGAGTCAGCATTCCTTGAAGCTTTCAGTGACATAGTTAATCCATTCAACCCAATAAGGGCTACACATCATTTTATTTTATTTTTTTTTCCATAATAGTGAGGTCTTCAGGAGAATTTAAAAATCAAGATTTATTTAATTTTATTACCAAAGAGCAGCAACTTTTTCTATTCTACAACCTACTTTGGGGTTTGTTCTTTAGGACACGTAAAACTTCGAAGACTGCATATTGCTTGCGTTTATAGGTTAGTAGAATTTCAGCCTTCATATCTCCCCACTTATTATCATTAAATGGGATACTCCTGAATGTGAAATCCATCACACTAAATTATATTGATTTTTGAAAAAAATGCTATTAGAAGCATATCTATGGTTCAATACACTGTCAAATGAACAAAAGTATAAACACACTCGCACTAGTGCTTTTGTGATTCTGCTTTGTTTCCATAGTAACTATAAACAACTAATTGAGTTACTCTCAGAAATATATTTATTTTCCTTTTTATTTCCTGACAACAGATGCTGGTTGTTTTATAGAGGGCAAGATTCTGTGCAGGAATTATGCACAAATTCCTTTACATTGTTTAGAAGACAGCTAAAGTAATCATCAGGAAAAACAGCATTTTCTTCGCTAGAGGTATCTAGTGGCTTTTCACAGAAACAGATTTTAATCTCCGTCTTGATTAATATCTTGATTTTTGCTATGGAAGTTGGAATGACTCTCACATGAATGGTCATTACTTGTGACATATGAAACAGGAGAGAAAATTAGTGTCAGTGGTAACTTTGCTATAAAAAAAGCTATAAAATTTATCACAGAATCAGAGAATATTGGGAGTTGGGAGGGACCTCGAAAGGTCATCTAGTCTAACCCCCCTGCCACAGCAGGATTCCCTAGACCAGGTCACACAGAAGCACGTCCAGAAGGGTTTTGAATACCTCCATGGAAGGAGACTCCCCAACCTCTCTGGGCAGTCTGTGCCAGTGCTCTGGCACCTGAACTGGGAAAACATTTTTTCTTGCATTCACAGGGAACCTCCTATGCTTCAGCTTACAGCCATTGCCTCTTGTCCTGTCACTGGGCTTCACTGAGAAGAGCCTGACTCCATCCTCCTGCCACTTACCCTTCACATACTTAAAAGCATAGACGAGGTCACCCCTTAGTCTCCCCTTCTCCAGGCTATGAGATTTAGTATTTATATGCAGATTAGCCTAAAAATGTCAACTTGAAAAAGATGTAAACAAATACACCTCCAGCAAAATAACACATTATCAGTTAAAGACATGAAGCAAAGTCTAGCAACATTCTATAATTTATTCCAGACACCTTAATGATGGACAGCAGGTGAAGTCAATCTACCATGTAATACAGGTGCTCAGAAGGCTAAAAAATCTTTACTCTGAGAGTGACAGGCATTATATATATATATCAGCATGAAGTGGTGAGAACTTGCATTCATTCTAGGATAGTGGTCTGGTCAGCAAAAGATTTGAGCATCTTGTGATGTTTTGATAAGTAACCCCTAGAAATAGATGCAAATATTTATACTTGGAATTCATTGAGTGGTTTTGAATGTTTCTTGACAGAAGCATTTTAGGTTTTGTTACTAAAAATAAGACCCAAATCAAGATATCTTTCTAACTACAGTGTTACTTATAATTATTCATTTACTTGCAAAATGGGCCCCACAGGGAGTACCTTTGCACTCTACAGGTTTACAAGTCTCATATTTGCCTGTAAAAAGGGTTACCTACTAGCACTATGCAGAACTTCAAAATGACAAGTGTAATTTCACAGAATTACAGGGAAGCTGGAGGGCTGTATAGACCCTAGGAATTTATCTATGTTTGGCTCTGCTCTGCAATGCCTGCAAATTGTGTACTAAGATGCTGTTTGCAATTCTGTGAGGAGTTCAGGGCTTTATGTAGTTTTATATGCAAAGGCAACTGAAATTTGTCATCCTGTTTGATGTTTAGGATCTGCTGTAATTTGGCTTTCATGGAAGATCTCAACATGCACAAGCAGAACATTGATGAAAAGGTTACAAAACCCAAAACCTGAACACAGTGCTTCCAGCAAGTGTGGAGTTCTGTTTCACACAGCTCTACAAACTCTTGAGAAAGCAGCTAATAATTTTTCTAAATATTTACCAAAAGTCATGGAGAAGGAAAAGAAAATGTCCCCAACTATATGGCATTGAAGCAATTTCTAGTAATTTACTTTGGAAGCAGAATCAAAAAAACACAGATCATCTACCAAATGTCTTTAGTCCCTAGTTGTGCAGCAGTTTCTGTAACCTGTGTGGAAACAAGTTGTTATCTCACAATATCAAAATGTAAGCAATTATACTGAAAAATATGAGCTGCTGAACAACCATAATATTACTTTCTAAGGACCACTCTGAACAAATGGCAGATGGAGAAGCACAGGCCTGGCTTTTCTAACCTGTAGATTCTCCTTGGATATCCACAATAAGAGGGAAGGTAGAAAGAGGAAAGTAATACTGTTCACCCCTGGTGGCTCTTGTACTGAAGTTTGTATGGACATGTGTCCGTAAGGAATCTGAAGAAAGATAGGGGAGATGGCTCTCTTTCAAAGATATTTACAAACTTAGTTAAAGCCCCACAGAGGGAGAATTTGTAAGCTATAAATCAATAGCAGGAGCTAAGTGTTGCCTTTTGTCCATCCCTCAAAGACATAGTGCAGGAGAGGGGGAAGTATGATAAAGAGGAAAACATGCTTGCTATATTCTCATTCATAAGCAGGAAACCCCAAAATGATTCTGAGGAAAAGATCAGTGAAGACCTCAGAAAAATGGACTATCATTGCAGTAGAAGCCAAAAGCAATGTTTCTTTGTCCCTAGAGTCAAGAAGTCTAAAATCATGGTTAAAACTGCATTGGAACAAAATGAATTCCAGCCATTGATTCTAACCTTGATTCATATTTAAGGAGTTGTCTTGTAGCACACATCATAAAAATTCTGTGAACGTGGCAACTCTGCTCTAAACAAACCTGCCATAGCTAAACCACTATAACTAGTAGATCTCTGCTGCTTTGGGACTAAAGCATGGATGGTAAAAATACTAAAAAGGAAAATCTGAAAATATCTGCTTTCCTTTTGGCATGACTACTCACTCAGAGAAGGAATAATGCTTTCTTTTCAGTTTAAGTGGAAAATGTCTAGATACAGAGAAGACATTTAAAATTGTAAACTGATTTCTTGGCCTGGCATCAGAAGTTTAAAACCTCTATTCATCTGAACTATTCTGGATATACTTCAATGTTTAGCTTAGAAAGCATAGAGTGCTTTATGCATTTCACAGGTAAGACCCTCAGAGAAACCCCTTGATTTTAGCTTTAACATTACCCAACTGGAAATTGTTTCTAGTGAGCACTGATTTATAAGTACTTGATATTTTTGTAATGAAGTATATTTTAATAATTAATACAAATATTAATTATTTCTAGCACTACATTATTGCCTGTTCAGCTAATGAATGGTTTTATTTCTGGGATAACACATGCATAAGAAGAGATGGGTTTTTCCACATGTGATAATTTCCTACATATATATGTGTTTCTTAATATTGTTCTGTCTGAAATTTAATTAGATGTATAGCTTAATAAGATCTCTATCTAAAATGAAGGAATCTTAAAGGTCCTTTACCTGTTACAGTAATCCAGGTGAGAGTAGCAAGCAGGTGTAAGATGATTAACACTATGCACTATATTTACAATGACTTATGGAAATTTCTTCCAGAATTCTTTTTTCAAGAGCATAAAAGGAATATCAGCAGTTTGGAAGTTATTCAGAAAAAAACTCAAAGAATAATGTAAGGTTGAAAAATCTGTCTCAACTGTAAAAGACTAAAAAAGCTAATCTATCAAAAATAAGGTTAAGAGGTGAATTGTTTGTAGTCTGCAGCTGCCCACAGGAGGAAACTTTTGTGGTAGTAGAAGGCTCTTTAATCTTAGAGATGAAGGGAGAATAAGACCCAGTGGCTGGAATTAGAAGAGTAACAAATTCAGAGTCAAAATGAGGTAGATTTCCTCAGCAGTAAAATGTAATTAAACTGTGTAACAACTTGCTGAGGGTGGTGGTGCACTTTCCATTATTTAAAGTCTTTGAATTAAGTTTAGCTGTCTTTTTAAAAGACAGGCTCAAACTCCACTAGAATTTTGTGCTCAGTGTAGGAATTACTGGTTGGAGCTTTGCTGGAAATAAAATTTAAATGATCATAATGGTTCCCTCTGGATAAAAACCTGTGAAACTTTTGAGGTTTATTTTCTATTGTCCTTTCCCACACTGAACATTATCATCCTTTGCTATTAATCTATTTAACCCTTTTGCACTCCATGTCCAATACATCTAACAGATTCTGGCTCTCAGAAACACTGCTTTAAAACCTCATTCTGTTTTAACACTAGCAAGCAAAATAACATTACAATTTGCAAGACATATAGTCCTCACATATATTATGATTGTGATTGAAATCATTGTACTGTTCTTAGTGTTAGCTGACTTTTTGCCTGTATACATCACATACCAGCACATCAAGGTAATGTTTGGTGACTGCTCACTAAGAAAACCCTTGGAGAGTTTTTAACCCTGATTTCACAGGGTTACTGAAGCCATTGAACCATCCTGAGTACCACTCAATGAAGCCATTGGAATATTCCTTTTAAAGGGAAACATTTCCTTTGCTCTGGCCTTTAGTGCTACAAGAGTTCTGTAGTGGCAGTTTTTGTAGCCCATCTAGAGTGGACACAAACATGACTGCCCAGAGTAGCAATTCACCTTCTCCAGATAGGATTGTCCTATTTCTGCCTTGTGCAGATATACATGAGTAGAATAGGGCATACATAATATTCTTGTTATGCTGAGATGCAAAAGATGCATAAAATGAAGAGGTCTCCACAATGAAGAGGGCTCTGACATATCTAGGGAAATTTATAACTGCTCTTCATTCTCAGAAAAAGTGTTAGCATGCTTATTAAGTTTGCCTTGGCAAATAACTTGGATTAGGTGCTTATGATTAATTACTCATAATAGTTAATCTGTGTCATAATCTGTGCAGTAGGTCCTGCATATCTTAGACACCTTTTAGACAAATAAATACTCAAATGTGCAGCAACTGGGGAAATGGCCAGACCCCTGCTTCTCCCCTCTAGACAAAATAAGGGAAATTAGGTGAAAGATAAGACCATGGGTTGAGTCTGAGAATACAATTTATCCTTTATGGGAATGTATTTTATTATGCTCTAGAATGTTCTTCTTGTAACTGTTTAAAATAAGTCCAGTAGGCAAGGTTGACACTACAGCATGCAAAAATTCTCATGCAATGCATGATTTCACATGTACAATAAAGATAATTCTGCAGACAAGTCACTTTCATCAATTGTAGTGGAGCATATTCTGTAGTATAACATTTAAAACAGACTCCTAACAAAGGTTAAATTGAATCCACAAACTTCACTTAACTGATTAAAATTTTCCATTGAGCAAATATGGTGCTCCCTTTTTGTGATATACAAGATTGCATTCCAAATGCTTACCTTCCACTAAAATAAGAAAATTGCATTATAATTTAGAGGGCAGCTTGCACTCATTTTATGGAACTATTTCCAGAAGCAATAACTAGCAAACTGCCAACATGCTTTTGAAATAGCTCATATACTTTTTCCTAAAAGAATATACTGCACAAATGTTTTTTAACTTGCCTCTTTGTTTTATGCTTGCATTATAAAGCTGTTCTATATAAAGCATGTAATTTTTTAAAAGAACACCACATAACCCAAGTCATACCTATGCAATATATTCATATGTGCAGATTTCTTATTCTTAATTTAAGCCATCATTTTAATTTTTTGTTTCTTTAATATTTCCTTATTTTTAAATGTCAGGCATAAAATTATTACATACAAATCTGATCCTATTAAACATTTATTGTGCAATTCAATAACTATACCCTCAGATATTATTATTATTACATAAGTATATAAAATTATATAAACTCATGTGTAATGGTGACTTGGGAAGACAAATGCCTTGACTCTGGGTATTCTCCCTTCCATCTCTCCCTAGCTTTTATTACTAGGCATAACATCATAGAATAAGAGATATCCCTTTGGTCATTTGGGGTCATCTGCCCCAGTTGTGTCCCCCCACAAATTCTTGTGCATCTCCAGCCTACTCAGTGACTGGGTTGTGCAAGAAACAGAGAAGGCCTTGACACTGTGCAGGTGCTGCTTAACAATATCTAAAACAGCCTCTTGTTATCAACACTGCTTTGGTCATGAATCCAAAACACAGAAACTTATGGGCATTTAAGAAGAAAGTTAACTTTACTCCCACCAAAACAATGAGAAAATACAGTTTTGTGTAACTTTACAGTAATCTTTATCTGAAAACACAGTGTGAAATCAAACTTTTAGAAACACTTTCCCTTTGGTGACAACAATAGAAAACCTTGTTATGCCTTCAGCAATGAAAGTTATACCCTTCAAGCCTACCAATGAAGCCCATTGTGTCTGGAATTTAGTACTCTTTTCATCTACTTTGAAACCAGTTTAGCTATAATTTCATATCTGTCAGAAAATCAGGTTGATCTACTTTGCATATAAATATATTTCCAGTCTACACCCTAGTATGGCAGCCAAACTCATGGCATGCTACCTCAGTGAAAGGGGGCATCAGGAAGGCACAGTGTGCAGAAAGCCTTGGATTTAGTCAGAAACTTCATCTGCATTAGTAAAATACACTCCCTTTTCCATTTTGCCAGTTGATAGGACAAAATATGTAGAACACGACCAGATTTTGGAAGTTATATTTTCTTTCAGTCAATAGACTTACAAGTAAAGTGGCTTCCAGGTTTTTCAGACATGCAGAATTTCTTCATTTTTTCCATCACTTTGAAAGATTAATGTTTTTCAATATGTTTGGAGAATATTTTGCAGATAAGTTACTATTTATTTCATGAGCTGTAAGAGCTATGAGCAGGAATTAATATTAATGTTTACTATTTGAGTATTAGATCCTAGAGAAAAGGTATATAAAAATTAATGAAAAACCTCCATCTTCCATCCCTTCTTTTGCTTCCCTGATCCCCTTCCTCAACCTTGACAGGATTCAGTTTCCTAGCTTTGACTATCTGAAAGCTAAGCATCTAGAATTGCTATATATCTAAGGACAAGAGAGGGACATCTCCAAAAGAAGGATTACCCCATCTTAGACATGAACCTGGAAACTCTTAAGTTACCCACAAGGAGCAGATTTTTACTTATGATAACAGAAGGAACCTAGATTTTTGTTTTTTAACTGGACACCCAATCTTTAAATGGCCAATGATAGGAAATAGCACACTTGGAAAATCATATACTCCTGTATTCTTTGTACATGTTCCCTAGTACTCCACGTTCCATAAGCAGAAGAGGAAGGTCATGACTTCTGCAATTGCAGAGTATCAGGTGCCTGTGGCTGAACAAAATTCCTCTCAACTGAGTAGAATTGTTATTGTGGTTGGCAGTATTTGTCACTTAGCTATTTCAGATTAGATCTGCTAATGTGTCTATTCATTATATTTTCATTGTCTGTTGCTGGCTTGTTACATTGCTTGTTATCTCACCTCAGCATGTACTCCATGTCTTACCTCCAGCATTTTCCACAGGGCTGTTGCACATTTACCTTCACTTCTGTCTCCCAAGTCTAGCAAGAGTCTCTTTGCTGTTACTCAGATGCCACTGTGGCTGGCAGCTCATTTTAAGTATTTGCAACAAAATAATATACTAAAAATTGAAAAGAAACTATTTCAATCTGAATTTGAGAATAAGGAAGCCTTTTCTGTTTTATAAAATTACATATTAAACTGAGGTTGAGATGAGGTTTTGCTTTTTCAGCTTAGAGGCTTTCTCATTATCTTAGATTTTAAGTGCTACGGTGGGGTTTCCAGCAGAGAGAAACAGTTGAGAAAACATTTTGCTACAGTTAGTTAATTCTTCCCTACATGTGCTATATTCAATGTATCTATTTTAAAACCAAATGAGGCAGCTCTGTCTTTAGAATCTACAGCAAACCCTAGCTGTGCCAATTTTAGTGTGTGCTCATCTCTGTGGGAATATGGATCTCTAATCTTTATTACATATAAAAATTAAAATAATAAAAAATGGAATTTTGTTTCATACCAGAAGGCTTAAGGATTTTATAGTTCTTCAGCTTGGCTTTTAAGACTAAGCAATATAGTTGTTAGAAGTAGATGAAACAACAAAAAACCATGCTTGTAGAATGGTTTCAGAAGGTAATTTGGGATGGAGAAGGGGTCAAATCATTAACCTCTAAGTATTTTCTCTCCAATGTATTGACACATTGTCAAATGTGATTCTCTTCAGTAGCTTCATTTGGGAGCAGTTATTTTCTTTAGTTACCAGTGAGATTTGTGACTCCCCATGTGCCCAGAACTGTCTCTGTCATACAGTGAACTCAAGTCCTTCAAGATGCAAAAACAAAGAGTGAAAGTCATCTCAACAAATGAAGGAATATAGACATTTTCTTCTGATCTATTGATCTTGATGTCATTTGGAGTAAAAACCAGTGGTGTCCAAAATAGGTCAGGTGAATTGCATCTTACAAGTGCTTGTTTTATTCCACTGACCAAGTGTTGCCTAGCTTCAAAGTAGACTATGTAAATGCAGATTTTTCAAATGTTAAAAAAAAATATAATACCCTGTCTTAAATTTTCCTTTGCTGTGAAAGAAATTGAAATTCTCTGGCCCTTGACAGTGTCTTTCATGAAGGGGCCTCAAACTTGAGCAACTGAAACTCAAGAGTCCCTCTTTCCTCATGCCCCACATGTAAAATTTTCAAGTAAACATCAGAGGAATTTTATTTTTCTTTCCCTCTACTATGAATTTGTTTCAAGACAGAAAATCAATGGTGGTTTAGCCTACATATAAAGGAGACAAAAAGAAAGACAAAGCAAGTGATTTGGGAGTGGATTGAGCCATGGTCTGATTCAACTTTGAAATATTTTGTGTTATTGTGTTATATAAATTATATTATTATTATATTTTATATATTTTAAAGACAAGAGAAATTAGTAGGGTGAAAGATGGGTAGTGATGTTGCATTTCTTTATAAAAAAGCAATCTTAACTGATTTTTGGCTACTGGGAGGGAACAAATCACAGCATCTGAATGCTGCTGAATGCTATAATGTACTCCTGTCACCAGTATTTCCTTTTGACCAGCTCTCAAGAGCTGTAAGAGTAGTGTGTTAGGATGTGTCTGAGAGCAAAAGTACAAATAGTCATGAAAGGAGGAGCAAATTCATGGAAGAGCTCCTCAAGAGATGCAAAAGATGTTTCAGGAACTTTCTAAACTGGTGAGACTTAGAAACTGGAACTGCAGGTGGGGAGTAATGCTCTACACAATACATGCTCTTAATCAAGGTTAAGTGTGATCCAAAGCAGTAGTTCTCATATACAACATGCTTTAAAAAAAAAAACAACTTTGAGTCTTTTGGATCAAGAAATGATAATGACTGAGCTTCACTGCAGGTCTTGACTCTCATCTCAGCTGTAGGGACGTGAAGGGAAGATTCACCCACAGAGCTACAAAAGGGCAAGTAATTATGAGGGTTCNTGTGAAGGGAAGATTCACCCACATCTCTATTCCACAGAGCTACAAAAGGGCAAGTAATTATGAGGGTTCAAGAAATTGTAAGCTCAGTTTGGATACATAAGACTAGGTAAGATTTATATATACAGAAGGTTTATGTTGTGATTTAAAAGTTAGAAAGCCCTAAAATGGAAATTCTTGATAGATAAGGTTTATTTTGATGTGGTAACATCTAGCATTTGGACACCAGCCTGGAAGTCTTCCTGTCACTAGCATTTTTGCAAGCCATTTACTATTGTCACTTTTCCAAATTCATCTGCTTTAGAGCCTGACTCTACTGGGAAACCTGCTGTTAATGATAATGATTATTTCTGTTGTCTGAGCCATTGTACCTTACATATAGTGGTTTTTGCTCTAGGACTTGTAGCAGTCTTTCTTCCTATCCTCGTATTTTCTTGCTCTTTTGTGGTGTCTCCTCACAGTGATAGTTTCACTCAAACTGAAAGCATTCTGAAACAATGAGATACCACTGTTAATTAATTTTTTTTCTTTTTATGTCCTGACATTTTGAATATGTTCTTTCCTGTTTACTGGGATTAAAAATGACACTGTTATTTTTCCATTGTCTTCCCCCTTAGGAAACTAAGAGTTCTTGGGGAAAAAAGAAAAAGAAAGAAAAGGTCATTTGGTTTCAGTGACTTTAGATCCATCACCCTTACACACTTTCATGCTGCTGAAGTAAATTAAGGGTTGCTTGCAGAAAGTCTTGACAAGGTGCCCTTTAGAACAACTGTTAACAAGTTAGATATGCAAACATGTAGGCACTCAAACGATCTAGTGATTTTAAACATCAATTTTTTATGATGATAGATCTGCATCAACCCATATACTGTCAGTGCTTTCTGTTGTAACAAGCAGCAGAAGCTTAAAAATACCTAAGGAAACAATGATGAGAGTTTCCTAACTGAAAGTGGATTAATCTTCAGCCATTTTCTAAGTGCAATTGTTACAAACTCACTCATTCCATGCATTAGACAGTCATAGACAAATCAGCAATAGAGCCTAATTTAAATCTTCTGAATGCCAAACTGTTCTTTGCCCATATTTAGCTCATATTAACTACAAAAGAAAGTGTGATGACTGTACTGTTAACAAGGATGCACAAAGCAGTTAACTCTCAGTCACCTGTGGGAGGACGATCTGCATTGTGGTTTAGTTGTGTTGCACGTACAAGGCAGCCCAGATGGCTCCACCCTGACCAGTTCATGTGTGCAGACCATCCCAATGTGTCACCAAAGCAGTCTGTGACAAACAACCTTCCATAACTTTGCAGTCAGTACAGACAGTAATATGGCTGCCCTCTCTTTTCCTTTCTCTAGTACACTTATCCAACCTTTCTAGAGCCCAGACTAGGAGTTCACTCACTTGGGCTATCCTACCACTTTCTTCTCTTATGAGATGAAATATAGTAATAGTATATTAACATATACATTATATATGGTATACTATACATATATAGTGTATATATATATACATATATAGTATAGTAACACTCAATGCATATTCATTGTTATCAGAACTGAGCCACAGGCACCATCTCCTGCCATGATGGGATGATCAAATGATGAAAAGAGCAAAGTACTAGTTGCTGTGTACAGACACTTTTCATCAGGATATGCTACTCAAATCCTTCTCTATTTAATTTAACACTGCTCTACAGTCAGATAGCAAGTGCACTAAGGTCAAGTGCTCATCATGGAGTAGAAATATGAGTAAAACAGAAATGTGAAAAAGAGCAAACTGTTGCTTAAGTCATGAAAATGGTTTAGCTAGTGATTAATGAGACATCATTTAATTTAATCATGCACAAGGTTATGTTTAGGGCTCTCAAGTCTTTTGGAGCCTGAACCATGTGAAACATATCCCAGTTAAACCCCTTTAACTGGAGTGTGCAACTGTATTTTACAAACAAAACCAAAGCCAAACCCCCCTGCTTTAAGGATAGCAAGATTATAAAATCTTTGAGCTGATCTATGTGCAAAAAAAAAAAAGGGAGATGAGAGGATGAGAACATGTCTTTGTTGTGTTAAATGTAGTTACTTGGGGAAAGAATTAAACCACCCTAATGTCTACATGATTATAAACAGGATGTAGGAAATACTTATTTACAGGATATTTTGTGCTTAATTCTCATTTTTGTAGACTAGATGTTTATCTCAGGGCAACATCACTGTGTTCTTTGCTGGTTTAGCCATAAAGAACTGATATGGAGGACTGGATTCTTTAAATCTCAAGTGGAAAACAAAAGTCACTTTGGCCTAGATCTGCAGTACTTCACTCTTAACTCCTCTTCATAGCCTCTAGTGTTAGTTTTTCCTGCAATGGATTTTGAAGAAGCCCTTCATATTGTCCTTGACCTCCCTTGTAAGGTTTAATTCCAGGGGGGCCTTAGCTTTTCTAATTGCCTCCATACATCCTCTGACAACAGTCTTATGCTCTTCCTATGTGGCCAGCCCCTCCTTCCATGATCTGTAGACTCTCTTCTTCCTCTTGAGTTTGCCCAGCAGTTTCCTACTTAACCATGTGGGTCTTCTGCCTCCCTTCCTCGATTTTCTACATGTTGGGTTGCTCTGATCTTGAGCTTGGAAGAAATGGTCCTTGAATGTTTAACCAGCTCTCTTGGGCCCCTTTATCTTCTAGTACACTGTCCCATGAGATTTCCACTAGCAATTTCTTGAAAAGATCAAAGTTGGCCCTATTGAAGTCTAGGGATGTGATCCTAGTAGGTATCCTCTTCCTAACATACAAGATCCTGAACCCTGCCATCTTATGGTCACCACAGCCAAGGTTGCCCTCAACCCCTACCTCTCCAACCAGACCCTCCTTTTTAGTGAGCATCAGGTCCAGCAGCACTCCTCTCCTAGTGGGCTCATCAGCATTTGCGTCAAGAAGTTATTATCAATGCATTGGAGGACCCACCTGGACTGTGAATGTCTAGCTGAGTAGGTATTCCAGCAAATAGAACTGTGTCCCAAAGCATCCTTGAAACTAAACTGAGGAAGTGTGGTATGGATCATCAGGTAGAGAGGTGGATTGTGAACTGGTTGAAGGACGGAACTCAGAGAGTTGTGGTCAATGGGATGGAGTCTAGTTGGAAGCCTGTGCCTAGTGGAGTCCCTCAGGGGTCAGTACTGGGACTGGTACTATTCAATATGTTCATCAACAACCTGGATGAGGGAACAGAGTGTGCTGTCAACAAGTTTGCTGATGACACTAAACAGGGTGGAGTGGCTGACGCACCAGAGGGTTGTGCTGCCATTCAGTGTGACTTAGACAGACTGGAGAGATGGGCAGGGAGAAACTGAAGGAAATTCAACAAGGCCAAGTGTTGAGTTTTGCACCTGGAAAAGACCAACCCCATGGATCAGTATAGGTTGGGGACTGACCTGTTGGAGAGCAGTTAAGGGGAAAGGGACCTGAGGGTTCTCGTGGATGGAAGAATGGCCATGAGCCAGCAGTGTGATGTTGTGGCCAGGAGGGCCAATGGGATTCTGGGGTGTATTAGAAGGGTTGTGGTTAGTAGGTGAAGAGAGATTCTTCTCTCCCTTTACTCTACCCTGGTGAGGCCACATCTGGAATATTGCGTTCAGTTCTGGGCCCCTCAGTTGAAGAAGGATAGGGAACTGCTTGAAAGAGTTCAGTGCAGAGCCACCAAGATGATGAAGGGGCTGGAATATCTTCCTTATGAGGAAAGGCTGAGGGAGCTGGGTCTCTTGAGCTTGGAGAAGAGGAGACTAAAGGGGTGACCTCGTCTATGCTTTTAGGTATGTGAAGGGTGGGTGTCAGGGGGATGGGGTCAGGCTCTTCTCAGTGAAGCCCAGTGACAGGACAAGAGGCAATGGCTGCAAGCTGAAGCATAGGAGATTCCCTGTGAATGCAAGAAAAAATGTTTTCCCAGTTCAGGTGCCAGAGCACTAGAACAGACTGCCCAGAGAGGTTGTGGAGTCTCCTGTGCAGATATTCAAAACCCATCTGGCTGTGTTTCTGTGTGACCTGGTCTAGGCAATCCTACTGTGACAGAGGGGTTGGACTAGATGAGCTTTCGAGGTCCCTTCCAACTCCTAACATTCTGTGATTCTGTGATTCTTAATTTATCCCAATTAGAAACAGGATTTGCATTTTAGCATTTGTTTGCAAATAAACCTTTGTGATTGGTCTTGGACTGAAAGGGTCTGAAATCTGAAATGCAGACAATAAAATAGATTATTTGAGGACTTAGTAAAATCAGAAAGAAGAATCTCAGGCAAATAGAAAGTGTGAACTAATTCCAGAGGAAACAGTCTCACTTTTGTTGCTGGGTAACTGGAGTAAAGTTGTCCTTGGAGCAGTGGGAGAAAAGAGCAGAAGAAAAAACTTGAAAAGATGCTCCAAAATGCTTTCTCTACCTAGACTGTCACATTGAGATCTGAGTAAGAGAAGGCAAAAAAACAAGACACTTGGGAGCACTGCAATTATAATGATTTCAGGTGTAATTGAAGGAGTTCAAATAACAAGTGCTTTGAGAAAAATTGGTAATTGCAGTTAACATTATATTCCACTTTCTTGCA